>PVIU01009105.1:0-78545 GCA_004026605.1 Ondatra zibethicus
CATCTAATAAATGTTTAACTCTGCATAGTGCGCCTACCCAGCTCTCTTTGGTCCGTCCGTACCGCCGCACAGCCCATATGGGGACCCGGAGACTAGCCACGTGGCCGCCCGCCCGCCACAGAGACCGCGTGGTCTGGGGACCTGCAGCAAGCTGCAGCAAGCTGCTGGGTCACCCCTTCTTTTAAAAAAACACAACAATACTAATTACAAATATAATTGTTTGGATAAAGTATACATTTCACCTCCACCCCTACCCACAACAGAAGCCTATGACCATGTTCTTTATTTCATTGACTACGTGCAACTGAGACAATGAACAATGGGTTCTGGGATTTTTGGAAAAGAGAGAGTTAAGAGAAGTTGGTCTGAAGAAGGTCACTGCCCCAGTAGGTTTTGTCAGATAGCAAAAATGCATCCCTCTCATAGGCAAGAGTCCTGTGAGCCATGGAAGAGTATATGTACTCCAGTCAGTGGGATTGGTCAGACAGAAAAAAAATATATCAGTCTCATACCCAAGAGCCCCATGAGTCATGGTACATGATACCCACACCATTTTAACTGGATGTGCTTGGCACAGGTAGGTATATTTGATGTGGAATGAATGAGGAAAACAGATTAAAAATCTTAGATATGAGGGCGATTAGACACTATGTAATCCATAGATATGAGCTTACATGAGTTTAAACAGACTGTAAAAGTAGGAAAGCAAAAACTGGCTCCTTAGAGATTCGAGTGGTGGTGGAAGTCAAAAGATACTAGGCTTCAGGCCACATGAATGAGAGAATTTGACTTGGCTCTGGGAAACATATTCAAGAGTCACATCATATATATGATATAGTCATACGACAGTTGTCTGTAGAAGCAAAATAAAGAAACATTCAAGCAAACAAGTGAAAAAATTTATTTTCTTCAATCAATAAAGGGACTCATTACTCATATTTAACATTTTTCTCATCTTTGGAAGATATTTTTAACTCATCCTTGACTATTGCCATTAAAAGTATTCCTATTGGCGTTTGGGGTTGCATAAATCGATATCAATAAATGCGGTTGGTCATAAGCACTTTTGTCCAATAGGGCATCTTAGATCAACTGGAAGAAGAGGATGAAGATGGGAAAGGAAAGAAGTCGCCGGCAACAGGACATGTGTGGCCATGAGGTAATGGGAAGATGTCGTACTACAAAAGTGAGGTATAAACTGCAATCAAATCCAGGGATTTCATTGTAGGGATAGCTATGAAAGCAGAGGGCATCAAAGGGAGGAGATTCACAGAGGGTTCAGATGAAGGATCTGAAGTCCCAGGGGACCTTGAAATACAAACGTTCTGCACTTAGGGGAGGCACGGGGTAAAGGATGACAAGGGATATGAAATAGAAAAGCACAATAAAAAAGAGTCATCAGAAACTGAATTTCTTTCTTTGTGATATTGCAAAATAGAATTTTTATATTGGTGGGCAACAAGCCAGGGGAATCCTTTTAGAATGTAGTTGTCGATATTAAAGACAACTTAATGAGCATAAACCAGAGCACAGTAAAAGAGTATGGACCTGGAATAGAATGCAATTGAATACATTGCATGCATTCAATTTACAAGTAAATAACAATTTATGAAACTATTTCATCAGTTCAAAATTTATGTTCACAGGGAATTCTTATTATAAATGAAAGTGTAATAAAACATCTTCTAAATACACAGTGTTGAGAATGGCTAAATTTTTAATCCAGTTCTAAGGTAATTACATAATTTGATTAGTGTCGACAAGAAGGATTGCTTTTTGACAAAGAGAAAAAGAGTTAAAATGAAGAAAGCAGATTTTTTTTTAGCAGTGTTCTTTATATACAAGATAAACAGTCTAACTGTCCCTGATTTTCCTATGATCAAATGTTACCCTTAATCTGTTCAGATACATACTTATTACATTGTAACTTTAAAAGAAGTTTGTTTAGACCAAAGTGTTAAGGTGGGCAATAGAATATGAGGAGAGAAAGACATGAGTATGTGAATAAAGTTTGAAATTTATTCCCCTTGGCTGCCAGCACACAGTGTAATTACCTGGTTGATCCACTGACCCTAGACTATAAGCAGTGCACTTTCCTTATTGCATTCCTAGCATCCATCAAGCAGGGCTTGGAAGGGAGTATCACAAAGCTGCTTGCTAACCCCAAAATTTGTGGAAGTGGTATAACTAAATAAGCTTCTGTTAAAATATTATATACAACTCACAGGCATTTATGTTTTACTGCACAAATGTTAATCCTTAACTCAGACGTTGTCTCACCAAAGAGGGAAAACCAAAGCCTGTTAAAACCCAGACAGTGCCGGGGAAGCGAGGAAATGGGGGAAAGTATAAACAAATCAAACACTTAACCTTGCAATGAAGACGTATCAACATAAACACCACTGTATCTCTCATTTCCAGCCCGTGTGGTACTGGAAACAGAATGAGAACTGACTCTGGGCTGTGTGAGCTAAGCAGCACCATTCACCATACTTTAAAAGGCAGTCATCAGAGTCATTCCTAGAAGGGCTGAGTCGTGTGCACGTTTATTTATTGATTGACTGATTTTTGCATCCCTAGATGCTTCCTCTATTCTGGGAACGGCTAACCATGTTTTCTGAAAGAACTGTGCAAAACTACAGCAGAAATGACAAAGGGAGTGGAATACAAGGCATGCTTCAATTATGCTTTATTGTGTAATAAGCTACTTTAAAATTTAGTAGCTTACTTAGAGTAGCATGTATCCATTGCTTCTCATATTCTTGGCCAGGCTCAGACAGTTCCTTCTGTCTGGGTGTGCTCAGTTAAGGGTTGACGGCCTAGATTAGTCCCACACATGGGCCTGGCCGTGGACAAGAAAGCTGGCCTGTGGAATCCTCACTCGGCTTTCTCATCCTCAAGGCTTCTCTTGGTGTCTGCATGTGGAAGCACAATGATTATCAAGAAAATCTAGAGACTCAGATCCAAAGCACAAGGTTTTCAAGCCTCTGATATTATCATATTTTCCAATAATCATCAAAATAATTTGTATGGATAAGCTGAGAGCCTAAGGGGTATAAAACGCAGTCACGCGCCTAATTTTATTAGTTTATGCTAAATATATAAAATATTTGGCAATATTTTGACATTTGTGAACACATGTATAAGTTCTCATATTTGCTCCCTACTGCTGACACTTCTTCCTCTCTCTCCTCCCACTGAACTCCTTCCCTATCTATTTTCATCTCTCCTCTCCCTCCTTCTTCCTTCCTTCCTCTCTCTCATGCTACATAAATGAAAATATGAGTAACACTAGATTTTCTGAATCTGACTTGTTTCTTTTAACACAAAACCTCTAGTTTCATCCATTTTCATGAAAGTAGCGTGATTCATTCCTCTTGACCTCTAGTAATACTCTTTGTATATCAACTTTTCCATTAATAGGAATCTAGGTTTTTCCAAACTTGGATATTGTAAGCAGTGCTGCAATAATTATTAGTGTGGAAGATATAATTTCTAGAATAAAGGCAAAGTATAAACACATAATTTATGATGACAACATTAAAAGCAGTTTTATGATCCTTCTGTTAATTTTAAACAGCATCTTCTGTGAGAACTTTGTTCCTAAGTTGTTTTATTTATCTGAAAAGCCAAAGTGCTATATTTGATGTTAGAGCCTCATAAACCATTGTTTTAACATTCTATAGTGGGATTAATGAAAAATCATTGTCCTCAGAGTCTTAAAGTCATTTATATTTTAAAGAACATAAACAGCTTTGGTTCCTTTTTAGACTGTCTTCTACTCTTTAGAGATAAAGTGAAGAAGAGAAAACTTGAAAGCCCAGTCTTGCATTTTCCTTCTATTAGTTTTTCTCTGGTGTGGATTCAGTCCATGGTTAACACATCTTGGCATTTGCAGGTTAATCATGAGTCACTCTGGTGGCTGCTGGTCGGTGGGAAGGGTACACAGGGAAGGGAGAGTGAGACAGAAAAATGGCTCCGAGCATCTCAGAATCATACAGAAATGGAAAGCCACTTGCTTCCTGGTGAGACACAAAAGCGTCTGGAATTTAACCACGAGGCACTTACCAAATGTACATTATTCATCTTTATGGCAAGAGCACGGTCTATGCAAATATTCACACAAAGAACAGTCTCTTTTATAGAACTTCCAGTCCTTAGGCTCACTGCAACAAGCATAAAGAGATGATGTGTCAGAGAAGGCCTGTTCTCTCACATCCATGTTCGTGACTAGAGGAATCGCTGAGGCTTTGAATAATGACAAAAATAATGCACAGGAATGAAACCTCAGCCCAGCACCATGTTTTCCCACCATACCTGAAACAGAGTTTAATCAACAACAGTTCAGAAAACATTTCATAGTGTGTAACTCTGAGACCAGATCACCTTATAGCGTTCTGCGATTTAGTTCACAATATAGGAGCTGATAGGATCCTAACATCTGGTGTCATCACGCAAACATCAATTTCCTTGTTTGTCACCTGCTTAACAAGCCATTCTGACAACTGCAAATTTTAACTTTAAACTGTTTTTTTCAGAGCTGAGGTCTGAACCCACTCGCTACCTTGTCTTGCTAGGCAAGCACTCTACCACTGAGCTAAATCCCCAACCCCAAACTTAAACTTTGTAAAGAGTAAAATTATAATAACAAAATAGCATGGCATGATAAAGATTAACATTTGTTACCTAATATATGCTTCCTCATTAAGATACCTATAACTAAGGTTGTGATTCTTACTCTGGAAAGCAATAGGAACATGACTATTAGCTTTCTCTAAACATAAGCTACTACCACATCAGGTACACATGTAATTACTAGCACTAGAACAACCACAAATGTGTTTAAAATTGAAAATAATTAATAAAATGAATAGAAAAGTTAGAGTCCTTCTAACTGGCCTTGTAAGCAGATTTCCTGTCTTGAGATCACCCTGTTTTCAGGTACTGAGTCTGCAGGTCAGTGGCTAATCCATCTCTTCAAGTGAATAATGAGAGCTCTTATTCTGAACCTGGAGGATCTTCTTCCATAGTCTTTGTTGGGAATTGGAAAGGCAAGTACATGCAGATACGCACTGATGGTCTGGAAATAAATTGTCTTATAAACTTATGTTTCCTGTTTATTGTCTCCAATAATTGGCCAGGTGTTAATAGAAGCCAACTTTGAGGTTTCTAAATTCTTTCCATCCTTTGTAGAACCCCGGGGCAGTATTTACCTCAATGGAAGATCAAATTCCCCCAGAGAACAGGAAGAGAGTTGTTTATTGTAAGCAGTTAGGTGCCAAACACATTGTTGGAAAAACAGCGAAGGTTATTTCACTCTACTCCACAAGAACACCTCATGGTTCTTTGTTTTTGTTGGAGGTTAGGTGACTGCATTAAAGAGGGTAATGGAATACCGAATACTCTGAATACAAAGTCACAACAAACAAAGGCCACATTTTCTAAACTAGTTAACCAAACTGTCAAACCAAGTGAACCAACAAAGGAAAAGTATGGCCATAACTACATTTTCAGAAACACTGCAGAAAGGACATATGAACCAAGATGTAAGATCAGTCAAATGGGAGATGCTTGCCTTTGTCACCACCTTGTCCAGACACGTCTCCCAAGAAAAAACACTCTTAATCCTATACAGGGGGTAATTTGAAAACTGTTCATACCTGTTGAAACAAAGACAACTGAAAACCATATACTATGTGAACACTATTTTTTAAAGCAAATTAAGTGACCAGTGGATGAGATCTACATTTGTAACTACTGTTACATTCCTTCTAAACACAATCTTTCAGCCACATTTGGTACTTGTTGTAGCAGCATCTCCCAAAAGTCTATATGGAAAAATAGAAGACCTTAAAATCTCAACTAAGATTGTCATTCTCGCCAGGTGGGCGTGGTGCACACTTTTAATCTCAGCACTCAGGAAGCAGAGGCAGATGGATCTCTGTGAGTTTCATAAGTTCCAGGACAGGCTCCAAAGCTACAGAGAAACCTTGTTTAAAAAAACAAACAAAAAAAATGTCATTCTATATAGCATACTACATTTTATTCCTAATTTCTTTAACTGTTGTAGGAGGCAGCTTGTTCATTTCCTGGCTACCCAGACTCCTGAAATAATCACACAGAAACTATATTAATTAAGTCACTACTTGGCCCATTAGTGCTAGCTTCTTATTGGCTAATTCTTACATCTTAATTTAACCCATTTCTATTAATCTATATTTCACCACGTTGCTGTGGCTTACCGGCAAGTTTCCAGCATGTCTGTTTCCAATGGCGGCTACATGGCATCTCCTCAACTCTGCCTTCTTTCTCCCAGCATTCAGTTTAATTTTCCCCGCCTACCTCTGTTCTGCCCTGTGCAGGCCAAAGACAATCCTTTATTAACCAATGGTATTCACAGCATACAGAGTGGAATCAGACATCATTTAAGCTTATAGTATGATGTACAGGTAAGATATATTTTTACCAATTAAAAAAGAATATTAGGTCCCCTTTAAAGGTAAAATAACCTCAACATTTACAAAATAAGAATGCTAAGTTTATGTGATTTCCAATGGAAAAGAAAAATCAAAAATTTCTCTATTATATTTTGTTATGGAAGTAATTTGCTTTAGCTAGGATTTTTAACATCATTGAGATACTCTCATTTTCCTCATAATTTTGAATATTAAGAAAAAATAAATAATTAAGATTTTATATTAAAAAGTTTGCCTTCTTTAATGATAAAAAGCATATTTGTATTACTAAATGAGACTATTAAAGGAAATTATCACAATTTTAGTAGTTCTTTACATTTGGTTGTCCTAGCAGCAAGTTAAAAGGGCTTCTTGTAGTAAGGTAAAATACAACTTTTGAAGAAAAGGAAAAGCATCACTGCAATATGGAGTTAGTTATTGATTAAGCTGGCTGTAACAGCACCCCTTACCTTATTTCACTGTGGCTGGTACTGACTCCCTGACACCCAGCAGTTCTTGAACCATGACAGAAAACAAGGTGTACGGCTTTCCATCACTAGCAACAGGGAAATGTAGTAGGGGCGATTTTGTTGATGTTCAGTCTTCAGTGTTACAGAAGACTAAAGACCTAGACTGCGTGGTATTACTGAACATAAATGCTTACAGCATGTTCCCATGCTGAATTCTGCAGGCTAGTCCCACATTGACAGACTGTTGTTTTGGGCCTCATGAGGGAAAGGATGAGCAGACAGGCACTTAATGAGATTATCTGAATCACATCATTGCTCTGCAATAAGCTGGATTCAAATATCCCCGAGAAAGCAATTAGAGATAAAATTATCATAAGTAGCGATCTTAAGGCTGTGCCAGTGTAGCTGTTTTCCTGCCATGCTTACAGGTATGCCAACCTATAAATACACAATATTTTGTTGCTACAGCAAATCGATTCGCTTTACTTTGGGGGGGTGGTCACATATTTCTTGTCTTCCCATAGAGTTATTATTTTTTTAGCATTTTATGATTTTTCTACAGCTTTTCTGAACTTCTTTACATTGTGACAAAACCAGAATCTTCTACTTGGTTAAAAGCATACTTTCACAATTTCAGCGCTCTCTTTTATATTTTTATCTTTTGAACATCATCCCTCATCCCCCGTCCTCCCTCAGAACCCTCCTAAGCATACTTCTTTCTCTCTCAGATTCACTGCCTCTTTTTCTTTAATTGTTGTTATGCAGTGACATTTGGTCCTGGACACCACAATCTCTTGTTCATTGGGTCAAATGAGGTTTCCTGTAATTGTCTACATCTGTTTTCTTTGATGAGGGTGAGAACCACACTTATATGGGAGGACATACAGTCAGGACACTGCTTTACAGCGGAAATGTTTTCAAAATTTCCTTATAGAATACATCTTTATGGTAAGGGTTATATAATTCAAAATTGTCCAATTTAATCATTTTGAATGTTCAGATCTGTTGGTATTGTCATCATAGTGTTTCCTACTAACTAAACTTTGATACTCAATGAACAACTTAGTTTTCTCTTGGCATTTTCACATGTTATCCACACCCCCGTTCTATATTTACCTTCTGTGAACTTGGTTCATTTAAATACCTTATAAAGGTAGCATTTATCTATTGTGATGCTCTTATCTCATTTGGTCTGATGTTTTCCATGCTTGTTCATGTTTTATTTTGTAACAGGATCTTCTTCCTTAAAGCTGAATAATATTTCAATATACCAAGTACTATTTACGTCTTTCATGTCGGACTTTGGGTTGCTTCTAACCTGCACATATGGGAGATACAGTTACTTTGAACACAGGTGTGGAAACAGCTCTTTAGCTTGCAGTAAATAATTGACTTCATTCCAGTTTTCATTTAAAAATCTTTAAGATCGTAGATGCTTCATTTATGTATTATAACGATATCACCTGTTGAATTTAGGTTGTACCTTCATGATCATTTCATTGGTTTTCTATCAGGAGGTCTAAAAGAAAATAATTTAGCAGAAAATTATAATAGAATAGCTAGATGTAGCAACAAATTAAGCCTGTGATGGTCTAAAACCTTATTATTTAGAACCAAGTTTTTACAAAGAAAGTCAAATATGTTCATATTTTTTTAAAAATTAGAAGGCATTATTGAGTGTTTGCAATTCTTGTTAATATTAAAACTTTAATTAATTAATTGTTTGGTAGAAAATGTATTTGCAATTCCAATAATAACATTACATTGGAATTAACTATGGTGCAAGATTTACTTGTGTGTATGTGTATATGGGGATGAGTGCACATATGTGTGAGGGCACATATACATGTGTGTATATATGGATGGGAACACACAATTGTGAGGGCACAGAAACATGTTTGTATATAAGGATGGGAGCACACATGTATGAATATATACATGCATGTTGGGGGTGGGGGTCCACACGCATGAGGGCACAGATGCATGTGTATATATATATGGCTGTGTGCACATATATGTGAGGCACACATGCTTGTGTATAAAGGTAAATATGGCTGTCGAGACTCATCTACTTTTATTTTTTTCCTCATGCAAGAAGTCTCCCTGGCTTGGAACATATAGGCTCGTCTGACTGGCCAGTATGCCCAGAGTTCTGAAGTCTCTCTCTCTCCAGTCCTGGGACAATCAAAATTCAGCTTACACTGTAAAATCTTTAAGAGAATAAAGCTAAATAACGTAATAAAATTTTAGAATGAATCTCTAGAATTCATTCCTCATACTTAACGGTATCTTTGTATCCCTAACACATTTCATCTTCTCACCAACCTGTGTTAGCTAGCTAGTTATTGTTCTCTTCCCTGTGACAAATCAACAGATGAGTGAGACAGTAAAGTGTGTGTGATTTATTTCAGTTAATAAAAAATTCACCAGGTTCATCATGATACTGCAAATGAGAGAAAATCCTAATATTCATGTCTGAAAGTTTTCAACTGCCTGTGTGTACCACAGTTTCTTTGTTCATTCATCCATGGATACATACTTAATCTGGTTCCATATGTTTTATAGTTAATAATATACTCTATTTTTTATGTGCGTTTGTTTATGTTCATGAATGTGATTCTGTTTCTGTAAACATGGGAGACAGTGGGCGTGTGGCTGCAAGTTCATACGTATACCCATGCATATGGAGGCCTGAGGACAACTCTGGGTACTTCTGGCACTAAATGTCTTCCTTTTATAACACTACACATGGCGATTGCACTTTGGTTCTGGGCATTAAAAGGGAGGTCTCTGTGATTGTAGACATTTCCCAGCGAAGCAACCTATAAGGCTCCAAGATTTGTATCTGACCAAGTAAGAAAAGTGGATTAGAAGTCTATCAACGTAGAAAAGTGAAACAAGTGAAGATTTCAATAGCTGTATGGTTGCTCGAAATTCTGCATAACTTCAAGATGTATCATGTCTATTTTGTAGCAATATGAGGATATTTCTGTTCTCTCCTTTTGTCTCTTGGATGTTTCTTCTATCAAATAAGCAAAATAGCAAAGTAGTAATATTTTATAAAAGTTACATTTTGTCAATATTGTTTATATGTTTTTATTACAAAAATCTAACTTAAGTTCTTTTTTTTCAAAATGATACACCACTAGAATTTTCAGTGGAAAAATCATTCCCTTTGTCTGTATTCCATATACTTGCATTACAGGAAGAATGAAGTCTAATTTGTAGTTGGATATTTTATTCCTTGGGGACCCACGACGAGCTCCCAAATAAATACACGGAGACTGATTCTTACTTATGAATGCCTGGCATTCGGTGTGCTTGTTTCTAGCCAGCTTTTCTAACTTAAACTATCCTTTTCTCTTTAGCTGCATTTTGCTTCTGGACTTTTTACCTTTCTTTATTCTGTATGTCTTTCTTCCCTTCTTACTCCATGACTGGTTGTGTGTCTGGGTAACTGACCCCTGGCATCCACCTCTCCTTCTTTTCTCACTTCTCCTCTTCTGGTCTTCGAGCCTAGATTTCTCCACCTATTTATTTTTCTGCCTGCCGGCCCCACCTGTCCCAGTCTCCTGCGTGCTTACTGGCCATTCAACTTTTTATTAAACCAATCGGGTGTTTTATGTAGGCAAAATAACACAGCTTTACAGAGTTAAACAAATGCAACATAAATAAATGCATCACATCTTGGCATCTCTATACAAGCAATACGCAACATAAAAAAATGTAACACATCATAAACTAATATTCCACAGCACTCATTAAAGATAAGACCTCAGAATTGCTAAATTAAATTTCTTGATATTTGAACACAGTGCAGATCATTTACTTTCTTACCACTTTAGGCTGGCAGTGTTCATCCATATAATGGATACAACCTTTTCATTATATGTACAGGCTCATCAAATTGTTATATTAACTTCAGCATCCATAAGAATATACAAATTGGAACTATTGCATAGAACAAAAGATGAAAATATCTGAGTAAACAATTCATCAACTTGAGGTGAGATATTTACAAATTTTTGAAAAGATGTTCCTCTTTAAGCATCATGTTATATTAAAACCAGCACTCAATTGCTTGGCATTCATTCCACTGGAGAGCCTGTCTTCATGTCTTGGCAACAGCGATGCTGGGTATGGCTAAGGAGAACATAATTAGCCCAGGTTAGTACTGGCCAAATGCCAATACTAAACGCTTAGCAACTGCTCAGTTTCTTGCACAATCAAACAAAATTTCAGGGAAAACTGAAGGCAGTTTTGTTTGCCTTTTAGATAATATGCAGCCTCTCTGTGCAGGAATGGCTGTGGAACGCCAAAGCTTTAAAGTCATACATATAGCTCCTGGAGGTGCTGCTTTCTGGGACGGTTATTTCCAAAAGGCTTGACGGATGTCTGATGAATGGGATGGGAATGTTCCTTAGAATTTTCTCACAGAGATTCACTAGTCTTTCACTCAATGCAAGCCAGAGAGAAGAGCTTGGTGATTGTCAGTTATTTTGTAGGTGATGCTTGGCAACATGAATAAAGCAAGCATGAAGAGTAGGTGAGAGGAGAAAAGCCAGCGAAAGCACTATTTATTATAGGGTTACTCATGTAGGCAAGCAAAGCTCTGTTCTTTCATAAATTGGTACAGAATGACCCCAGGACTGAATAAGGGTGTAGGAACTACCCCGCAAGGTCATCTATCAAGTAAGGTAGACTCTGGGGACATGATATCCAGGAATCTGTTTCATTTCAGAGCTGGGAAACTCCTCAGGTAAAGAACGGGAAAATACAGAAATATTTGTAGTGAATAGAACATTAAAGACTGTCTTGTGGGGCTCTGTTCGGATGAGGCAGAACACTGTTTACCTCAGCCGTGTGGGAAAGAAGATGTGGAAATTATTTTAAGAAACTTCAACTAATTTTGAGCCAAAGGATCTAAGAAGAAGCAGGGTCTTTGTCTATAGCTAAGGTTGGAAAAAATAATGAAAAGCCACATATTTAACCTATCAAATACAAATAATGTAACCTGAATTAATTTAAAGAACTGTATCTTACATACTGTTAAATGTGAGCTCAGACCTCTGTCCTGTGGAATAGAGGTGACACAATAGCACGTGAGACACTTGCAATGCTAGCGTCATTGACATAGCATCTTTACCATGTGTTTCCTTAAATCAACATTTTCACTACTTTTTGTTACTATCTCCACTTAAGAAAAACTGTAGGGAAATTTGTGGTTTATAGTATCCTACTGTGTTATAACCTGCTGGCAAGTTTCTTGAAAGTTTATTTTTAAAAAGTGGAAAAAAAACTGAATTTAGACCAATTTTTTTCTGTTTCATTCATCAACCCTTGAATTTAACAACAGAAAAGCAGCTTTGGCAATGAGCTCCATGATTTTAAACAATATCTGATTTTAAACAAAATCATGACAACAGAATATCTAGTCATTGTGCTTCTAAGGGTGTTTGTTTTGATGCTTGTTGTAAGTGCACCTAAATAGCTAAAACTCAAAGCAAATTACAGAGTAAACAAATGGCATTGGTGCCCTCTGGAGTAGTTTGTACTTCACACATCCATGTTCTTCCTTGCCTGGCAGAAGGATGTGTGTGCATATAAATTACTGTCCTGCCTAGAGTGACTCTGCCGGAACAGAAAATTGTCTGTTAATTAACTTGTACCATGTGGATTTATCATAAAACTTTAGCTTATTAATCAATGATTCATATTCTAAGGGGAAATATTCAATTACTATTACCAAGCCATATAATATAGGAGAAAATGTGTTGACTCAGAGTAAAGTTTTATCAAAGACAGCAGGACAGTGTCATTAACTATTCTGGAGCTTCTCAACTCTGGCATCTGGTAGCAAATTTATTTAAAAGCTATGTACGTCCAGATGCAGTTGCAGCTTCAGATAAATCCAGGATCATTAGGTCTGGAATTGTATCCCCTCAAGAATATTTCTTTCACATTGTCTTTTGGTCTATTTCATGTTCAAGTAATAATTTATATGCACAAGTAGATAAAAACACCCAAACTAGGGAGTAAGAGTGGGAAGTTGCTTAGAAATCAAAATATTTAAAAATAACACAGTTGTTCCGATACAGCTATCATGCCAGCGATTCCTGGTGGCTAGATCATGGTAAGAGGCAAAATGAACTTTCAAGGCAGCTGTTTTGCTACCATGCTTCAGTCATTTTGGTATGCACTTATCGTTTGCTGTGATGCAACCCATATGTACTTATTGAAAAGATGCCAGTAAGATGTGCGTGCTCTTCAAAAGATGCAAATTTATTTCTGCAGTTCTTGGTACTTCTTGTACCAGGAAGCTATACATCATACAAGTATTTAGCCCAAGAATGGAAGCATGCAATCATTATAGAACAGCTTACATACGTTTTCTAAAGATTCCGAACATAATAGGATGAATCGCACAAAGCATCCAGAGTTTCCTGGCCCCAATACCTGTGATCGCTTAACATTTGTTCTTCAAGCAGCCTTCTTCGTCTGGGAGAGAGAGGGAAAGAGGCTGAGAACCAGAGTTGGGACCATTCAAGGTTATCATTAGCAAGCTGACTTTTGTTTTTGTCTGTGTCTGTCTCTGTCCTCTATAAAATATTCATTATAATAATAGTCTCTGCCAGGAGGTAGCTCTGAGGATTACACGAGTTATTTAAGAAAGTGGCCTGGTCTGTTGGAAATGCTCCCCAAATCATTATCATTGATGGAAAGCATTTCTTTTGCTTATCTTTCACCAGTGCTGACTTCGTGAGTAGTGATGATGTCCCTCACTAACTTTGTAATTTAAAGAAAGAGTAAGAAAGGCTACTTTACCACCCACAACATCTTCCACTTTCATAGATCAATTGTAAACATATATAAATTAGGAGACTGACTCTGAGCAATGCAAGATTAATGAATCCCTAATAAAATCTACATTTATTAATTCACTTTGTCTTCTACAAATAAAAAAATGACTTGAAAAAACAGAGGCAATAAGAAAGAAATGTAGCTAGACCTGATACTTTAAATGTTTACATAAATTAGTAATCCTTCATTAGAAATGTTTGCAATTACTTATGAAAATGTCCTAAAGTAATATAACTATCTCTATCTCTACCTACCTACATATCTATCTATCTATCTATCTATCTATCTATCTATCTATCTATCTATCTATCTATCTATCTATCTATCCCGCTTATACATACATCCTTAAGTATTTGGTGACTGAAATATGAGCATGTGTACAGAGGGAATGCAGCAGGTTACTGTAGAGAGCAGTACAGTAGAACATAAACACCACCAGAAGATGAAAACAATGCTAAGATTCCTGAGAAGAAAACTCTCGGCCAGGAAAGCACAAAAAAGGTCGCTGGATTCTAGGACCCTAATTGCTAACAGAAAGGACTTCAAGCTCAAAACCCTGGGTAAATATATTCCTACTTGTGATAGTTGACTGTATTGTCCTGTAATTTTTTTCACAACAGTTAGTGTGGTGTTTTTAGGCAAACATTCACAACCATGATGTCTGCTAGGAAACATTTCTTATAATCTGGTATCTAACACGATGAAGCTTTTCCAAAAGGGATGAAAGTAAGAAGGAACCAGTGAGCATAAGCCAACTGTCAGTCAGCAAAAAGTAGGGAGGAGACTCTCTCAGACCACTTTCCACATGGTAAGGAGAAGCAACTACTTTGTTGTTATATGTTTCAGATCTCAACTCAGTTTTAAAGGTATTCAGTGGGTATTGAGTCCCTCGTGCTTCACGTGGGTTCTTGCCATGCTCTTCAGGTCAAAGTCCATTGAGTCCTAAACTGTTTTTCCTAGTGTTGTAACAGACTATTACCTATTAATTTCTCATAAAAAAAAGTTGTAGAGAAATATGAATTTGACATTAAATGTTTGTGGGTTTACTTCTACTTACTAGAGAAAAGAAAACAAATAGCAAGGAATTTGTTACAGGCTGGGAAATCTGAAGAATTAGCATTATAAGCAAAAATCCCCTCTGACTGTGATTCACAGCCAGGCCAGAATGGGAATCAAAGAGCATTGCTCTACCAGTACTTAACTGGGTTGTGGTAACTGACTTTGCTATGTAATGAGCTACCCAAGGTTTAAGTGGCCTATGAGTGAAGTCCTAAAACCCACACTTTAATTATTATGTTTTATGTTTAGTGAACACACAGTAATTGCGCATGTTTTCTGGGTCTTGTCAAATATTTTACTACTTGCATCCGCTGTGTCATGCACAAATTAGAGCAATTAGCAAATCAATTGATTCCAGTATTTAACATCTCAGTATGGTGGACAGATTAAAATCAATTGCAATCTGTAGTCAACACACTGTGCTAGAGCACACCACTATTTCTGTCTTTTACTGATTTGTAACAATATGCCTGTTAGCCCCTCTTTCACTGCAGCTTTCTCTACACTCCCCTCTCCCTTAAAAAAGGACTATCCCTTACAATATGATTTAAGTAATATGAAGAATTGAGGAACTTATTTTTAAAGTTATTAATGATCTTAAAGTTGTGTTAAAAAATAGCTAAAGTAATTGTGACTCTAGTAGACAAGATCCTTGCAGAGGAACTAGTGACCCAGAAGAAATTTCATTTTGACGTAAGTGAAAAAAAAAATTTCTGTGGGTTTAAGGCTGAAGCGGTAAACAATTAGCTTTAATGTGTACTGTGCAACAGCTACTTCACTGCACCTCTGAAGCATCACTGATAAGGTCTGTGATGTTTTTTAAACATGTACTTTCATTCCAGCCAGAGTGTACAACGACAGAGTGAACCTCATCCATCAGATTCTTATTACAGAAGATGCTGCCCTCAGACTGTATTGTGAGCAAGGACTCTGAAGGCTGTGACTCTAAGGGACAATGGTATCAGAAGAACTTTCTACACATGGACTCAGCATATGGACCCAACCTTTGCCTCGCAGCCAACACAGAATTATGATTGCCAAATGTTCAGAGCACAAACACCAGGCCCCTCACAAGACAACATATGTTCTCTTACCATTATCGTCTTCAGAATTTCATGAATAAAATATTATATGCTGTTCTATTTATCTACTGCATTCAAGGGTGGGTTCTTTCTCACAGAAATACAAACTTACCTCCTTGGCAATCTTGTGAGAAAACAGAATACATGGTAGATACACATTGAGAACTTGCGTGCCAAGGCCACAGCTCTGCCATTTACTAGCTTTTTGTTCCGAATTAGAGTCCTAATTTCTCCAAATGATGCTTTCCTTCACTGTAAAATAAATGTAATTTGCACATAATGCAATTGTCAGAATTAACTAAACAAGCTCCACAAATCAACTACAGGAAAAGAAGATGAGACTCCATTCTGTGTGTCTTGCTGAAATTAAAATTTATAATGTTTATGCATTAAAAGTTTATTGAAAATGACATTTACATTTCAGTTCTCAAGTTCCCTGACACTGACTATATAGAGTCAAGAACATTTGGATTCTCAGAATGAAGTCGTGGCAAATGACATTTCAAAACAACCCCCAATTGTGGCATTTACCGCAGTTTTACTACACAGCTCATTTGTTACAGATGATACACCATACAAATTTTAAATAATAACCACATTTTAAAAGAACATGCAATACAACACAATACAACAAAGACAATTAAGCTTCTCTCCCACCCAGAACTGAAGACTCCTTGTGAGGAACAACCTGCTAGTGTTTTCTTGTTATGTTATTCCTAGGTAGTCTGTGAGTATGAAGTGACTGGGCCTGGTGTAGGAGGTCCTTCTGTATTTGTGTTGCTTTCATTGGTTGAATAAAGAAACTGCCTTGGCCTTTTGATAAGGTGGAATGTAAATAGGTGGGGAAAAGAAAACTGAGTGCTGGGGAAAAGAAGGCAGGCAGGGAGAGAAAGCCACCATGGAGTCACCAGAGTCAGACATGCTGAATCTTTCCCCATAAGCCACGACCTTGTGGTGAACACAGATTAATAGAAATGGGTTAAGATGTGAGAGTTGGCCTAGAAGAGGCTGGATATAATGGGCCAGGCAGCAATTTAATTAATACAAATTGTGTGGTTATTTTGGAGGTTAAGCTAGCCGGGCGGCGGGATGCTCACCTCATACAACAGGGCCATACTTAAGATCTTCTAATGTTGAGTGAGGTTAATAGAAGCAATGAATGAAGTGATTCTTATGTGAAAAATTATCAGTGGTTTTCAAATTTTAAACAAAGATTAAATAGAATGAGAAATATGTGTTTTTAGAATTTCTACATTAAAAATGATATTTTTCAGAAATCCTGTGATGCAATTTCATCATGACCCAGTAAAGTAAGTATTTAATTTTTAGTCAAAAACTGTTCATCTATGATGAGAATATGCTTTCACCTATTACTGCGACCGATCTTTTAGGGGAAGTAGCAATTGTATGCTCTGACTGTTTACTGAGACAAACATGCTACACTATATAGCTGTGAATGCAACTGGTGGTTCATGACATATTAAAAGAATTCCTATATATTTCAGTATACTTCACATGTGGAGAGACCTGAGGGCCACTTCAGAGCTGGGGCTAATACCTTTCTTATACTGTATGCAGAGTGACATTATTTGTATGCACATAAGCCTTCTGTATATCTTATTGTGAGGTTCACATATTTAGGACCTAACATTTCTAAACATTTTATAATTAATAAAGTATAGTTTTTCAGTGTATTGTATGTTCATAATTGCTAGCACTCAAAACTATGTTGCTTTCAGAAACATTTAAAAATCATCAATTTAACTCTAACAAAGTTAGATAATGGAATAAAAATTCAGTGTGTGCTTTTGTATACAAGTGTGTATATAAGATCTATATTGCAAACTTTTAATTTGTATGCAAATTACTTGTCATGTGGTGTTAATGGCATTCCTATTTAATGGGATGAGATTGGAAGTTTTGGTGTGGTATGTAACTTTTTGAACAAAAAGTCAAAATGATCAAAATACAACAAATTAAAGGGATAAATAAATTGTACTTAGTAATTCCTGCAAATTAAAATTAAAACTAAGCAAAATAACTTGCTGATCTGATAACAAACAGTTCTCTTCAGTTGTTCAATAGAGACAAATCTGTGAATGTAGTTTGAATGGTCTTT
This sequence comes from Ondatra zibethicus, assembly GCA_004026605.1. NCBI lineage: Eukaryota > Metazoa > Chordata > Mammalia > Rodentia > Cricetidae > Ondatra > Ondatra zibethicus. Next base: position 18,047 of record PVIU01009105.1, read on the forward strand.
AGACCCCTTCGTCTTTTGGATGTTCAATGCTCTTTCTGCCTGGAATATAGTGCTAGAATGCTTGCCCAGGACACATCTGTCCTGTGTTTCATCTCCAGAACCAAACACCAATTAAAAGTCAATCTAGACTTTTCTTTGCAGTCATTCTGCTTGGATGGATACTTACTTTTCTCTTAGAAATGTATTGATTTTGTTATGGATTACTTATAATACAGAGAAGAAAAGATAAGAGAAAGCAAGAGAGAGAGAACGTGCCACACCAAATAATCAGATGGGAAGCTTTAACACAACAAAAGCAGTGTTATCACTCTCACAGTATTGTTCTAAATAGGGGATTCAGTCCGTCAGCAGGGTCTCCTTCCTTATTAATCAGTGTAAGGTAGATATTTCTCACTTGTGTTTGTTAGAATCTCGATTACTATTGACAGCTGATGATGGATTTTACTGGGAAGTGTTATATAGAAGGACCACATCGGTGGGAAGAATATGGACGGCTACAGTGAAGCTACCAAGAGCTGTTCTGTCCTGATTTTGTAGTCGTCACAGTTAGCATTTTACTAGGTAGAGTAGGGCATCATTTCTAGGTGTAAATGTGGCAATGTTTAATATGCAATTACGAGTAAAAAAGGTACACTATTTCTGTTCAGAGATAGTTGTAACATGAGGGCCTGCTTGTTGGGGTTTCTGTCCTGCCCAGTTTCCCACAGCTATTTAGCCCCAAAGAAAATCACACAGAGAGTCTACATTAGGTTATAAACTGATTGGCCCATTAGCTCAGGCTTTTTATTCACTCTGGTAGCTTATATTAACCCATTATCCTTATCTATGTTAGCCACATGGCTCAGTAGCTTTTTCAGTGAGACAGGTCACATCCTGCTTCTTCGGTGGTCTAGGAAGGACTGGAAGGAAGGGGTTTCCTTCTTCCCAGAATTCTCCTGCTCTCATTGCTCCACCTCTACTTCCTGTCTGGTTTTCCTGCCCATACTTCCTGCCTGGCTATCGGCCAATCAGAGTTTATTTAAAACACGACTGACAGAATACAGACAATTCTCCCACACCCCTTCTCCTCTGTTTTTTTTTTAAACAAAGGAAAATATCCATAATCTATCTTTTGGAGAATGTGGGCGTAGTATTCCAGGCTACTTCCAGCTGGTTGGGGGCACTGATAATCTTATGGTGACCTAAAGAAAATTTAGAATTATGATAAAATCCTGACTGTAGTATCCTGTGAGTCTTGGTCATCTCAGGCAGCAGTCTTGAATCTGTTCTGGATGTCGAATTCTGATATCCGGGCCATTTGTTCCTACCAGAGATTTCTCAGGTGGCCTTCCTTGATCAAACCTGATTTTTCTTAATTTAGAATGAATCCACAGCTTCCTATTTCCTGTGGAAACAAAAGCAAAATCTCTTCTCCAAAGTAACATACCTTTTAACTTCAATTTTGAAGTCAAGGTATTTTCAAAATACGTATCTTGGATTAATTCAGCAGCATTCATAAGCAAATATCTTTTAGCAGCTGTTGCTTCTTCCTCAGCATTCAGACAATTCAAAGAGAGAATAATAGCATACAGTATCCAGATTCTCTGTGTGTTTTCCATCGTTATGCAGCTTTATTTTAAACTCTATTTTCTTTTATTTTTACTTTTCACTTTTGGCTTTTTGAGACAGTTTCTCTGTGTATCTTTATCCTGGAACTCCCTCTGTAGACCAGTCTACCCTTGAATTCATGAGATCTGCCTGTCTCTGTCTCCCCAGTGCTGAGATTAAAGGTGTATGCTACCACACCTTGAACTCATAGAGATCTGTCTGCCTCTGCCTCCCAAGCTTTGGGATTAAAGGTGTGTGATACCATACCATGAAGTTCAATGAAAGCAACAGATGATAACTCAAGAGATTTTTGAGTCAAACCCAAGGGAAGTTTCAGTGGGCAGGTAAGATAAAGACTTGGGACCCAGATGTCTGTGCTTGCAGAATGTGCAGACAAGAAGAAGCACATCAAAGAATTCTAGGTTCCACTAGAAAGCAAAGATACCAAAAGATCATTATTAACTGAATAGAATTGATTTATGACTGACAGCATGAATATATATGCTGTCATATTAAATAAAAAAATAAATACATCTCATCTGGGAAATTAATTGCAAAGTAAAACATATACATGCACATATAATGATTAGAATATGAACTATTACCTAACAGGGATGTACTTTTTTGAGGATTTTCAGCTCTCCTCCTTGCAAACTATAGTTTGTTTGTGACTTGTTCTTAATGGTCAGGAAGAAACTAAATGGAAAAGACTCCCCAAGCAGCCTTGAGTGTATTAATAACCAGATGTAACCTATTAGCAACTCCAAAATTATTTCTAATAAATTCAGACACTTCACCTCTTATTTTTTCCAGATTACAGGATCTTAATTACTCATGTGTGTCTTGATGAAGAGCTCCTTCCAATTCTTTGATCATTCTAATAGGAACATTAAAGCCAATTTTTTTCTGTTCTGTTTTATCTTTCTTGAAGTACAATAATCAGTTAAATTTTTGTCCATGCTTGCTCTGCAGAGGGCAGACCTTGTGCGTTGAAAATGTTTTTCTGCTAGGTAAAAGCAGGTTATTTGGGACTGGGTTGTATTGAAAAATGTTAAGAAAATTCATTTTCTAATAGAATTCCAAATTTGTCAGCCTAGGTGTAATGCGTTGAATATCTTCCCCTGTGTTGTTCTAATACCATCAGTAAGATAGTAGCATTATTCTATTATCTGTGCTCAGTACAAGGTGTGGATGAACTGTGGCCCCTGGGTGTATGTGAGTAGCTGCCTGCTTCCATGAGTTGATGCTGTATTGAGGAGCTAACTCCGTCAGTTAGCACATTCTCTGTGGCTATTTTCAGGCTGCAATGGCAGAGTGGAGCAGTAGTCACAGAAACCATGTGGCAGCCAGAGCCTGAAGTACTTGCTCTCTGACCCTTTCTAGAAAATGCTTTCCAACCCTAAATGCACATTATGAATGGCATTAATAGTTTGTTATTATTATCAATTATTTTCCGTAAATGTTAGGACCTTTTCCTATGTGAATATGTTGTTTTTAGCTTTCAGCAATTAACTCTGTGAAATGTTCTATGGTTTAATCCCATGTATAATTCAAAAGAATGTGTCATTATAAAGGGAAAAAAAGAAAACTCTTTCACAGATCATTTTTGGAAAATCTAGATGTATCATTTTTATAATGAGAAGTTTTAGCTTGGATTATTCCATTGCTACTGAGAAATTGCAGAGGTTAATTCATACTATTGATGTCTTAGTCAGGGTTTCTATTGGGTTTGTAAAACACCTGACCAAAATCAACTTGAGGAGAAAACAATTTATTACATTTTATAACTTCTAGGCCATATTCGGTCACAAAGAGGAACCCATGGAAGAGCCCTGCAGAGAAACTTGCTCCTGCCCAAGAGTGGTAGCACCCACAGTGGGCTAGGCTCTTCCACATCAATCATAAATCAAAACAAAAGACTGACAGATTTTCCTACAGGTAATCAGGTGAAAGAAATTTCTCATTTGAGGGTCCTCTTCTCAGATATTGTTACTGTATGTCAAGTTAACAGAAAAAAAACAAAACAAACAAGACCATCAGGACTATTACCTTAACATATATTATTTCATTTCTCACAAAAACATTTGTTACTTAAAAATTGATAATAATAGTACAGTATCAAAAAAGAGAAAGTCTGCCGTTATTGTGTTGTTTGTCACTAAAATAAAAGACCTCCCTCCTTGAGTCTTCTTCCTTCCAATGGTAGAACCATTCGTCATTTCTGCAACTCTACAAGGCCAATGGAACGGCAAAGCTTTGGAATTACAGTCTTTCCTCTTCACCCCTAGTTTCCATGTCATGAAAGGCTGGGATTACAGTTCTCTCTGGCATCAACTACAGACCATCCTTCTAAAAGTCAAAACTGTTAGCAAGTTTTATTTCTGCATTTTCTTTTCCTCCCTCTTCTCCAAAGGAAAATGAAAATAAGTACAATAATTAACATCACTAGTTTAAAAGACATTATTTCATTTTGGCAAAATAAGACAATATTTTATAAATATAAATCATTAATAGTAAATACCCTTACCTACAGGATAACTACCCCTTCTGTTCTCTGTGTCTGTTCTATTAAGGAATAATAGCCACTATTGCTCGGTAGTACAGGGAACACAACATAAAGCAAACAAAGCTAGAGACATTCCTACTCTGACATCCCTACATCTGAATATACTGACTTCAGAAGTGAGCACCTGTGTGTAACCAGCAAAGCCCTAACCTGTGACCTGCATCAGTAAGAAGCAGTAAACAAAAGGTTTGCAAAGACAGAAGGAGCCTCTCAAAAGACCATAAAAACCCAGGCTCCCAACAGATCAACTGACTGTCTCCAACATACCTCAATGCATAGTAACCATAGAAACTAGCAACCAGGGACGCTTCAGGTGACCACATCACCCGATCGACCTCTTGCCTCTGGTCTCACTCTGACTTTGGTGATCATTCAGTGTTCTGCACTCTGGTTGACCTAGATAATCATAACAGAGTCTGTGATCAGCTAATTTCTGTTCTCAAGGAACACCACTTTCAAGGAGCATCAGCCGCAGAACCAGCGCCCTTTCATTCCTCACTGTTCTTTGCTCCCCAGGGATGCAGACTTGATGACTTGTGTACTGGGAAAAGTTCTCATAATCCACTTGTGCCAATCACCTCTACCCTCTGCCTGTGAATGTGCTCTGTCTCCCAATACTGGCCAGATCATTTAGGGCTAGATTATTCAGTTATATTCATTTGCTGTAAATTCCTTTGCTTCCTTTCTGTGCTGTGATATGTGAACAATAAACCTTGCATTCAAAGAAGACATCGGGTTGTCTGCCTCTCTGTGATGTCTGAATCAAATTCAAGAGAATTGTACAAAAGTGTGGTTCTCAGTGCTTTTTACACATATGCTCACCACTCCATTCTCAGTCTCCGGGCCCCACACTTGCCTTTGGTTTTGCATGTTTTTAACTTCATTATTAAAACAAGAATGCAAAATTTTAAGTCAAACACATTCAGTCTGGCTTTGCTTTGGTGGCTCTCTAAGTTGTCTCCCAGTGATGAGAAGGAAGTTAGCCAAACCAAAAAGATCTAAAGACTGTAAGAATGGTAAATAAATACATCAGCTAGGAAAAGAGGACCCACCAACTAAATTCAGGTGAGTGCTTTCTGACTGTTTTTTAAAATAACACAAATTAATACTATACACTTTCTAATGATGAAGTAATACTTAATATTTTCCTCTCTCATATAGCACACATTCTCTTTTTTATAAATAGCTTTATGTTTTCTATACATAATTCATTGTTGAAACCTATACGAAAATAAAAGCAGATATACGTGTACATGTGCTAAGTAGGGAGAGAGAAAAAACAACTGCCCCATTGAAAGACTTTTGTTCTTCACCTTCTAGTCTTTGAAACAACCCCAACTATCCTCTAGAGGGCTGAGCAGAAAACAATGGCTTGGTGACATTTGCTGATTGGGCATTTATGGAATAACCTGGGCTCCTTGGTGTGAGATTTACTTTAAGACACTTGTCCTAACGTATATTGTGCCTGTGATCGAACAGTTTTCTCCCATCTATCTGACAGTAATTTTGAGAAAAACTGGAAACAGGTGTCTGGAAAGACACTTTCACAGGGGGGATTTTGCCCAGCATTGTTTCCTTAGCAGTATGATCCACAGAAAGCAAATTCAAAGCAAACTCTGAGTCTTCTCCCCTCCCAGAAGTTTAATTCCTTTCTGAGACAAGAAGAGCCTGCTCCTCATGGGTGGTGGCACCCCTTTGGAGGAATTCACATGCAGATAATAGACAAAGCTTTAGGTATACTTACTGTATTTCTCAGTAACTTTTAAATATTTTCAGAACACCCTTTGTCACTGCTGCCAGGCTTTTTATTAGGTCTTATTTGTTCCCATCTTTAATCTCATGATTAAAACAACAGTGTAGCTGAAAACGAAATTCAAAGGCATTCTTTCCCCATTTGCTTGGTCCTGGTAGTGCCTATTTCCTAGCAGTGTCCCCCAATACAGAGCGTAATAATTGAAGACACAGCTCTTCTGCATAGTGGTAATGTGTTGCTGAAAATGAGAAACAAATGTGATGACTTAAGTCTTGTGGGAAATGAATATTTCAGTGAATGAAGAAATTGAATCCACTGATAACTGCATTTGCTAAAAATAAACTAATCTGATTCTTAAGATATGAAGCTGGAAAGATATATTTTTAACAGCTTCTTATCATAAACTTGACTTTTAATTTCAATTGTTTCAAATCATGAGATTATCATTGTGAAGAGTCTGAGCAATAAAGTAACATGATCTAGCACAATCTTGAGCATCACACTCAAAAGGAAAATCCATATGTACATAAAAAATCCTCATGAGCACCAGAGACTATGTGGGTGTTACCATTGCCTTACGTGTTTTATTGTCAGCTCTTTAGCTGGGAACTCAGTGCCAGCATCTCTGTGACTCGTATTGGGACAAAAGTACCTAGGTCACATGTTTTGTTAGCAGGATGCATCCTGTATCTTCTTGATCCTAGAAACAAGATAGCTTTTCAGGACTCTTCTTGCTGGTGGGTTTAAAGTGCGAACTCACAATGAAAAGCATAACGAATGTAAAAAACATGGTGCTAAAAAAAGACCTCAAAGAGACTCTTGTCAACAATAAGAGAACAAAGAAATTAAGAGGACTGCCTCGTTTGATGTCATGGGGATGTTGGCTTCAAGTGACCGCAATTTTTCAGCACTCCACACATGCTCGTGAGTGACTCTGAAAGCATGATACTGGTTTATGAATTACAGATACTGTAGCTTTCAGTGACTAGGTGAATGTTGCAAGGGCAAAATTCACAATCGATACTGAGGACAAATGAGATAGTAATTGTGTATCTGTCATTTACAAATTGACAGGGAGTGGACAGACTATCTCAACTAATAAATGAGAAAAAAGTACATAGTAAGACAAAAATAAGATAATATTATAAGCAATATTATTTAAGATAGTGGAAAAAAGGTAACAGTAAAGTATACATATACCACGTGTAACACCAGGTTGCAAATTGTGCCAGTTCTGGATGCATAGAGTTATACAAACTTCCCACATAGAGCCAGACCAAATAACATACAGAAGACCTGGATAAAATGTGGAGTTCCAAGTGAAGTCAACTACACCAGTGGCTCTTCCTTTCTACTACATACCACTTCTCTAACCGACATGAGATGAAGCTTTATGACATTTTTCGAGGCAAATAGTATGCCATGTGAGAAAGTCACAAGCCTATTCTGCTCTCAGTCATCTACAGGCTTTGATTTTTTAATAGCTCACTGATCATTTCAACCAATACAAAATACAATCACAGGACAATACAGAAAGCATACTGGTCCATGGGGCTTAATGGTGACAGTATGGTTGTCCAGATAAACAGTTGTATGCAAAGGGAGTAAACATGGCTGCTGGAGTGGATAGCCGGCTTACTCTCGGAACCCAATAAACTGTGTGCACCTTCCTCCACCTCTGCATTACAACACATTATGGGCCAGCAGACTGAAGGTGGCTCTGTTAACAAAAGTTAAAAAAAACGAGAATGTATGTTTCAATTAACCCAAATAATTAATAGTCAAGAAGTAGATCCATAGATTATAAAATACTTTTTAAATAAACAGTAATGATACCAAATGAAGAATTATAAATTACTTCAGTTTTAAGACATTTCAATTAATGTTTTAATATAATATTAAATTAGATTTGCTAATTTAATATGCTAAATTTGGGTATGCTTACTGTGTATTACAACACAAATGATTTTTCTCTAACACTTGCTGAAGATTTATTGTGAATTTACAATTATTCGAATTTAAATTGTGGAAAGACAATGGACCTATTGTTTAATCTTAGATTCTAATGTCTCAAGATATGAAAACCAGATGGAAAGTATTATTCATGGCATTCTTTGTGTTTCTTATTTCTACACAGAGCATCAAAAGCAAGGAAGTTTATTGTGAATGGCATTGATCTGGAGGTCTCTGGCCCCTTGCAGCAACATCACATTGAAAGGCCTGGTACCGATTTCTTTAGTTGTGACAAGATGTTAACTCCTTGAAAGATATTTTCTTTTTGGCTCTCTGGTTCTACATTTTCAGTTCTCATACAATGTAGACAGGGACTAGAGAGATGGTTTCCAGTTAAAGGCAGTTGAAGATTCAAACAAGAGACTGGTTCCATTTTCAACACCCATGTGGGTGTCTCACAACCTCTGTAACTCCAGCTTGTTGGAGGAAGGCTACTTGTTTGTTCTCGGCTGCCCAGCAGCTCAGACCTGAAATAATCACACAGAAACTATATTATTTAAAATACTGTTTGTCCCATTAGCTCTAGCTTCTTATTGGATAGCATGCATATCTTAATTTAACCAATCTCCATTAATCTGTGCATCACCATGAGGTCATAGCCTATCAGCAAAGTTTTAGCATGTATGTTTCCAGCAGCAGTTCCATGGCTTCTCCTAGACTCCACCTCCTTTCTCCCAGCATTCAGTTGAGTTTTCCCCACCTAAGTTGTACCTCGCTATAGGCCAAGCCAGTTTCTTTATTAATCAATGGTATTCGCAACATACAGAGGGGAAACCACATCACCTCCCATTTTCTGTTTAAATAAAAAGGAAGGTTTTAACTTTAACATAATAAAATTACATATAACAAAACAAGTATTAAGCAAGAATTATAGTTACAATATTTATATCTACTTTATCTTTTATCATAATTAAGGAAAATTATAACTATAACTATAAATTCTTCAACTCCATCAAAGACTCCAGAAGGATATATTACCTAAGTTAACAGGAAGAAATTTGTAAGAAATTTCCAAAACTCTAGAAATGACAAAGACATCTTGTTGCCTGGAGAGTCACCCAAATTTCTTCTGTAATGTTGATGCATCCATCTTCAGCCTACAGGCCATAGTATCCAGGAAGCAGGAAATTTGAAAGACTGTTTTGCCTCTATTGGCATTTTGTCGGTTACTTTTTTCTGTGTCTTTCAGAATGTCTGGCAGACTCTTTCATGAAGCAGGACCAAGTGCAGCAGTCATTTCTCTGTGGGTCCTGCATGTCCAGTTCATCAAGCAGTCCAAGCAAGAGCAGTTTCTTGCCCAAATGGCTAGCAAACTCAATGAGGAGTCTCTTCAATGCCCATCACCCTCTTGAAGTAATTGGTGCTGCCAGGAGCAGATATGCCATGAAAAGTCCTAAGTTCTTAAAACATTTTAAATGCCATATTCTTTAGTCTTTGAAAGGTTTGAAGAATGCTTATCCACGTGAAAGACATCTCTGTATATCTAGAAAATCTAACTAACATGACTACAAGTGTGACTGTTATAGATGACTATCTATTAACCTATATTTCTTAATTATATATTACATTTTTAAATGAGCTGGACAAACACAATACCTTAATCAAGAACAGAAATATACATATAGCAATATTGGCCTTAATTTTGTATCCATAGACCAAGATCCATACCAATGTAAATCTCTATAGCATATTCCCCTTTAAATGTAAACAAACATTTATAAACAATATTTGGGAATTTGGGCATGGTTCTCTAGGCTACTTCCTGCTGATTATTAAGCGAAGTAATTTTTTGAGGGTATTCAAGGTGACTTTTCAGGGGGTATTGGTCCATTAAACCATATTAGTCTGGAATGATTCCCCAAGTTTTCATCCTCTGTGGAAACAAAATAAAAACCTCTTTACCAAGGCAACATATTTTTACACACAAAATTTGAAGACAAGATATCTTTAAAGTATATTTGTTGGTTACTTAGCTCCTTGAAAGTCAAAATATTGAAAGAAAGCACAATAATATACATAGTCCAGACTCTCTGTGAATTTTCCCTCTTTATGTGGCTTATTTTTCTTTACTGTTTTAAATCTATGACTGTCTGTACTCTGTCTCATTAAAGACTTTGCTTTACTTTTTTAAAAATCGATTTATTTCTTTTTCTAACTCTCTATACTCTTTCTTATCTCTCCCAAGTCTACGTACATTTATTCAACACTGTAACACATTTAGAGGTCTTTTCCACCTGGAATTGTCGTTATTGCATACCCGTAATTATTTTCTGACCAGAAGTGCTTTTTAAAATGCTAAACCCTTCTTATGAACTTAAGTGGCACTGTTGCTAGGGGAAATGGAACCACTTAAGAAAAGGAGGTTTCTATGTCACCTTTGTTGTTATGTATGCTTGTTGTTGCTGTTTGTTTTTTAACAGAAATTTCATATAGCTCAATGTTGTGGGACAATGGTCTTTTATCCTATCACTTGTATTATTTTTAATAAAATGCTAACTGGTCAGTAGCCAGGCAGGAAATATAGGTGGGGCAATGGCGACCAGGCAGGAAGTAGAGATGTGGCAATGAGAGTTATGGGAAGAGGAAAGTTTCAGTCTGCAGTTGTCACCCAGACACAGATGAAGCCAGACTCAGAGCAAGCAAGATGTGACTACCTCACCGTAAAAGGTACCAAGCCACATGGCTAATACAGACAAGTATTATGGGCTAACATAAGTTATAAGAGTTAATAAGAAGTCTGAGATACTGGCCAATCAGTTTGTAATTAACATAGACTTCTGTGCGATTATTTGGGACTAAAGGGATGTGGGACCTGGTAGGACAGAAACTTCTGTTAGGAACTCTACATGTAAGGGAAGAGGTCCCATGAGAATGACAATGTCAACTAGATGGCAGGTAAGTCCTGAGTAGTTCCCATTCAGAAAATGTAACAACATAACCAGAATTCATTATGATGTCGTAATGCGCTATTAAAAGTCCTAGCATACTTGTTCTAATTTGAAATAGTTCAGAAAAGTTCAGCTCCCCATTCTTTATTACTCCCTGTGAATTAATGAATTCTATAGATATTATATTCTATAGATGAAAGGTGCATTCCCAGCACAGTTTGGCCTGTGCTATGTGTGCTCGTTTTTTATCTCATGGAGTTCATGCATAAGGACTGAGAAGGACGCCTGGATGTAGCTCAGTGGGGGAGTGCTTGCCTAAGGTAGGGCTTCCTTCCCTCTGGCAACATCCATTCTATGAGCTATTTTCAGTGCTTTATTACAGAGCTACTGATTAATCTGAAATGCAAACTCAGATAAAAGTACTGACTTTGATGGAAAGTTAAGATATTAAAATCTCCACAATATATTTCCATTCTCTAAATGTGTTTTCAAAGAACTATCGAGACACTAACCAATTTCATTAATTTATTTATATTATTTTTGTTATTTCTTTCTAATCTTCTTAAGTTAAAGAATTTAGTTAGGACACATTTGCTGAGATATCTATTTTCTTTCTCTCAACTTCCAAGTGAGCCCTACTTTGACATAAATAGTAATCAGTAAGCCACATTGGTAAATATCTTTTAGCGGGAAAGAAGAAAGTAGAAGAGAAAAGGAATGGAAACCCAGGCAGGGCCTGTCTTCTCCAAATCAAGAATTAAGTATTCATTATAAATATCCTGATGTGGTAGAACATAGAAGAACAGGTTAAGACTCTTTGTCTGGAGGGAGACGAATCGTGTTTTTCTATACATTATCATTTCTTTTCAACGGAATTCTTGAAACAAAATAAACCATGATTTTTATATCCATTTTTGCTATTTTTGCTAAAATATAATCTTTTTGCAATGATTTTCAATCATTCTCTTATTCGTAAACCACAATGAAAAGTTTGTTCCTTGTAGAATTAAATTTCAAATTATGACTGAAATCAAAGGCCACCCAACAATGTACACTTACATATATCAACACAATGTACAAATATTTTAACCATACAGGGCAATTGTGTATCTATTTTTTGTAGATCAGTTATAAAAAGCATATAATCAAGCAAAATCAGGAATGCAAAATGTCAAAGTAATTTTATGCCAAGGCAATCATGATGCTTTACTGACTTTAATTTTTTAAGTTGTCTGTCGTTTATCTCCAAGCTTGCGTTGGAGTCTTAGAAATTCTCAGCAAGCAGCCAGTAGAAGTGATCCTCAAGCAGATGGACTTACTGTCAAGGTTTCTCTGTTCCATTAACCTGATTAACTTTAAAATATTATGAATAGCAGTGAATTCTGTGATTTTGATGTCTGCCCAGTTTTCTCTTTTAAATTAATTACTTGTTTTCTTGGCTCGACTGTCACTAGTAAAAGCTTTTAGCTATCAGGATTGGTCGGAGGTTACTGAATATATTTGAAGGAAATTGAGCAAGCTAGTATCATTTTCTGCTTCCAATTTCTGCGAATAAGAATAAAAATGCAGAGATGTTAATGATATCTATGTTCTCTTTCAGAGTCCTGAGTTCCACTGTCTGAGAATTAGTTTTGATCAGTTTCTGCAATCTGCTAGGTTTCATTCAGAACCCGAGACTGCAGTAGAATGATTCATGATGCCCAGGTCACTTCAGATATATTCACATGGCATTTACTATAAAAATCGTTTTACATTACTATAAAATACTCACTGTATTATATTTATTTTACTTCTAAATATACAGCTGTAGAAATGTCTGAGATTCTGCACCTGTTCTTAATCCAGAAATACACACGGTAAAATTGGAAAGAATGCACCTGTCATGTGGTAAAAAAGGGAAAAAAGAAGAGAGAAAGAAACACCCCCCGCAACAACAACTCATACAAATTCCTTCCCCAGGAATTAAAAGAAATGGGAAACACTCTTATTTCCATAAAAAGTATCTGGTAGGGCTAGGAATATTGACTTGTTTCTTTCTATTTGTAAACTGTCTGATGTGTGAGAATAAGAACCTGAACTCAGATCACAGAACTCAGGAACAAAGCTGGGCGCTTTAGCATGCACCTGTAATCCAGTGATGAAGGGACAGAGGAGGCTGGATTTCTCAAGCACATGGGACACCTAGCCTAGCCAAACTGCTGAGTTTCAGGGTCAGGTGGCGCTCCTGTTGCAAACAGTAAGATGGAACCTCTTTGATAGTGTGGCAACTAACTGTCCTCTGACTGAATGTGAGATCCATTCCACGAGTATTCGCCTTGCCAGCAAATAATGCTTAAAACCTGAGGCTCAAGGAGGTAACTTACTATGATCTTTAATATATTGGAATAGTCTTAAATTGTCTTTTAAATATTTTTTCTACAAATATAGAAATCTACTCTCAGCCCAAATGAGAGAACCCTTTCTTTGTAATTAATGATGGTAAATACAATGCCTTCAGCTAACCAGGACCGTTGAGGGCCCAGCTTCTATCAAGTTATTTATATCATCCCTTCTAAAGTTCAAAGAGGGCAGGGAAAATATGTAAGATGAAATACTCAGAGAAGTGCTCCAAAATGCTATCTTCTGGGCATGACACAATCATTGCAATCATGAGCTCATAGCATCTGAGGCTACTTGCACTAGGCCAGCAAAATCTGACCATGTCAGAAATCAGTCATAGATGGAAAAGTGGGCTCATAAAGTCCTAACCAATATGGCTGAACTATTAGATGTTGATGGATTCTGAGATAGGAAAAGACAATAGCTTAATCTGTGTGCCCACTGCTGAGCCTCCCAAACTCTAACTTCATTGGAAAGCTTCAAACCAATGGGCCACAGAATAGAATAAATAGGACTATAAAAAAGATACTTCTGGGAAAGGTGTGTTTATGTGCATGTGTCAGAGAGAGGGGGGAAAAACAAGTAGGAAAGACTGAAAAGTGTGGGCGATTAGAGTAATTTATGTGCACTGTATACACGTGTACAGTTGACAAGGAACAGATTTCATTGATAAAAACAAAGAACAATAAAAGTGGAGAGTGATGGAGGAGGACTCCCAGCCTCTACATGTGCATACTCACACCAACAAAAAGATACACACAGAAAATAGACTCATCATTTGCTAATTCTTTGCTGAATATTTTCCTTAGTTCTGATAAATAGCTGCCATTTTACTCATCAAATGGCTTAATATTTTTTTCTGCAGAGAAACAAACTGAAAAACATTAATTTTTTCAGATAAATTTTGTCCACTTAATATGCAGTGATTTATTATTCCACTCCATTGTCCATGGATTTCACGTTTTAAATACTTATCTTTATATTTAACTATGTGTATTATTTTGTGTCTGTTTGTGGGGCTGTGCAAGGGAATGCAGGTGCCTACCAAAGCCAGAAGTCCTCTGATTCTCTAGACCTGAAGTTACAGTTTGCTTGATGTGAGCAACAGGAACCTGGATCTCCTCAAAGACAGGAAGTCCCTTAACTGCCGAGCCATCACTCCAGCCCTAATATTTTGCATTTTCAAGACAATAGGCCAAGAATAGATCACAGATAAATAACCAAGGGAGGCAGACAATTCAAACCCAGAGATATGACCAATGATTTCAAGCAAAGCCCCCCTAAAGAAGTATCAAATATGACTTTACTGTCTGTTAAAAGATTTATTCTGAAGCTGAACTTAAGGAAATATGTTGCGATATGGGAGCTGAAGAGACATAAGGAAATAACTACTAAGTTAGAAAATACTTTAGAAAATGCTTTAGAAAATACTTTGATGATGGTAGTACTTTTTATTTGAATGATTTTGTTTGTCTGGTTTTGTCAAACAAATGATTTGGTTTGGCTGGTTTTGTTTGTCAACTTGATACAAGCTAGAGACTTCAGAGGAAGGTGCCTCAGTTGAGGAAATGCCTTGATGGGATCTGCTATAGGTGATTATCTATATCTATATTGATAGATGATAGATAGATAGATAGATAGATAGATAGATAGATAGATAGATAGATAGATAGATAGATAGATAGATGACAGATAGATAGATATTATTGATTAATGGGGGCAGGCCCAGCCCATGATGTGTGGTGCCTTCCCTGGGCTGCTGGTACTGGGTTCTATAAGAAAGCAGACTGAGAAAACCATGGGAAGCAAGTCAGTAAGATGTTCCCTTCTATGGTTTCTGCATCAGCATCCTGCCTCCGGGATACTGCCCTGTTTGAGTTCCTGGCCTGTCTTCACTCAGTGATGAACAACAATAAACCCTTTCTTACCTAACTTGCATTTTAGTCATGGTATTTCATTGCAGCAATAGAAATACCAACGGAGGTAAGTGAGCAGTCAAGGAGATCCAGTGGAGTGACTGAAGGAATATATTATTCTGTAGGTAGAAGAAATAAGCTTAAGTCCACACTTAAATACATAGACTTGAGTGAAACATGTATGCTATAATAATAATAATAATATATAAAACATAAACGCACCTTCGTTTGCAGCTTCTTCTTTCACTTTCTTTGCATCATTTTACTTTAAATGGACATAAAGTATCCAAAACACTTGATTTGTATTATATGATGGTTTGGTGTGACATATACTTGATTATAACACATCAAGTTGAAATATGGTGTTTTCTCAGATGGCCTCCACTTTTGTAATGCTACTACACTTACTCTTCATTCTTAAATTACTTTACTACCGTTTTTATTAATACAAAGGAATGAAACATAAAAAGAATAAAACAAACAGTAAAGACAGCTCCAATCAATACATCTTCCTAAAAGTAAAATGTAACGTTGTGCATTTTCTAATTGGGTGATTTGTTTGGAATGAGAAGATTGAGACAATTTTGTTTATTAGTTTGTGCTGTGGCATGTATTAGGTAGTCATCAATTTTATGTCTTTAAATACTCAAAATTTTTAACACACACAGGGTTTTCCGATCTAAGAGAGGAAGAAACCAAAATACAACACCTTGAGAACACGCTGCTAAGATTTATGGGAGTTGAATTGACAATGCTTGGAGCTCAGCACAACCCCATAATGGCTCAATGATCTTTGTGCGACTTGAGTCATAGTCAAAGGTAGAAATTTTAATTGAATTTTCTGGTCTTGATGATACTCAAAATACCAGCTGGCAAATCTCAGAGAGGAAATACCCTCTGTGCTTTCATTGATGATTGAAGAAAACAATTTGCTTCAGAGTTTCCATCAAATAATGTACAACTAGTTTATAATAAGTGTAAGGAGCAGTTTCACTTAAAAAAAAATGAAGGTGGAAATGACATGAAATTCATCAGTGGGCATTGTAATGACCACAACAAACCAGTTTTCCATAAATATTAAAATTGAAATTCATCAGTGGGCATTGTAATGACCACAATAAACCAGTTTTCCATAAATATTAAATACCTTGGGTTTCCAATTTAATTTTCTTTAGCTGCCAAACATACAGGAGTGATTTTCCATTCCCTTGTAGAAAATGTAATCTTTTGTTCTCTCCTAAAACATATTTTTACTGACTCTGGATAAATTAAATAATCAGTAAGCATTTGAGTGCCTACTTTGCGTCCAGTGAGTCATAAAATATATGTATGGCACATGCTACATAAATATTATCCTTTTCAAAGTATTTCTTTAGCAAGGACAGAAACTTGCTTCCAACTTTCAAAAACTATTTTTCAAGTCAGATCTTCTGATAAAGCTGGTATGTCTTACAAGACCAACTATTTAAACCAAACATTTAAACAGAGTTTTCCGAATATTGGCTTGATGTAGTTTCTTATCATATCTTGGCAAAAAATCAGCAATGTGAATCAAAGTTTTTAGGTTTGACAGTATTTATACCTGAACTTTGAAGCTAAAGGTTAGTTTTGAATACGTTTTATTCAAATATACATGAGGAGATTATATATTTTATGGATTTAGAATGATTTTGAAAACAGTTGTTATCAGTGTAAAAACAACCTCAAAAATTTTATCTGAAAACATTATTGTACCTTAGTATAAATATTGAAGTTTTTAAAATTCAAAATATTTCCCAGAATCAGCTCTTTTTATTGAGATATTTTTTTTTTCTGATACTTGACTTTGAGGCAAATCACCTGTAGATATAACTTTCCTTGCTCAGTTTCTTTCCAGTGGTTACCAGTAAAGCATAGCTGTTTTAGGCAAGTTTTCAAATAAGTTCATAAATAAACATCAGTGGGTTTGCAAGCTTTTTAAAGTTATCAGAAATAAAACTTTCTTTATATTACTTTGTTATGGAAGAATTTAAAAATATATTTTAATTAATTTCATAATTGGCAGATACACAAAGCATCCAATGTTCATATGGATTATATATATATATATATATATATATTATATTCCTAAAAATGTTTGTTTCCTACAAAATGTTTGTCAGATTGAGAATATGCATTGCTTCAAATGGGTACTAGTTTTTTATCGTGAAAACTAAAAACACTTTCTTCAAACTCACTGAATGTAAACTACATAGATGCCATCTTCTTTCGCTGTGTCTCAAAGTAGCACAAAAAAATTCATGTTCCTGCATAACTATAAAAACTATAAACCCTGCTCAACAACACCCCTCTGGTAAATCTTCCCTCTTTCTCTCCTTTTAGTATCACTCAAACCTGAGTTTCTGTGAGCTCTTTTCAGATTTCACACATTAATGTGTATGTTTAGATCCACAAATTAGATCTATAATATAGATCCACACATTAGTAAAGTCATACCTTATTTATCTTTCTGTTCCTGGGCTATTTCACTTAATTTTGTGATATATAGATCCAAACAGGTTGTCACAATGACTTTCTTTATGTTTTATGACTTATCAGTATTCTAGATAAATCTTTTCCATGTATCTTTCCTATTAGTAAGTGAGGAATGTTTAATGATCCCGTCTATTAGTTGTTGTGGACAGTGCTGTGTTCAATCTGTGTGCAGAGGTTGTTTGGAAATATCACTTACATTTCCTCTGGATATACACTCATAGTAGAATTTCTGGATCATATAGTAGTGATCATTCATTTATTATATTTTTTGATAATAAAGTAAATTCTCCCTTCCCAAGGCTCAGGGAACATTGCAGAAGGGGGAAATAAAGAGTGTTAAGAGCCAGATAATCAGGAGTACGCTATGAGATTATATCTCCTGGTAACACCAGGAGCTGTTGTAACAACAGAAGGTCTCATTGATATCATATCATAAACCTCCTCATTTTCTAGGTGACCTCATATTTTGTCATAACAGTTTCACCAGATTCCAAACAGGAATGTGCAAGGACCCCCTCTTTCTTCCTCTTTCTCAAAAGTATTTCTTGAATGATGCTATTTGGGTATCTCTATAAAGGGAAGTTTAAATTTAGCTTGGAGAAAGTTACATCCGTTTGAATTCCCTATCTACTTAGATGAATCTGGCCACTGGAAACTGCTCCTATCTGTTCCCATGGCTTGTCCTTGAGCACATTGTTCCAGGGAAAGAACTTTTATTATTTGAGTTTATTCATAGCTTTACTATATGTCATTTTAAACTACAGAAAACTTTTAGGTACAATTTCTGTGGCCTAAGAACACCTACCTCATTGAATAATGTCCTATTATGTTATTGTGTTTGTGAAAGGAAATGTAATGTAGTTACAAAATGTATGGAACAATTACTACTTAGCAGATAATCTAACATACTTATTTTTTTCCTAAAACTTTTCTCAGTACATTTTCCTTCCTACAGTTCATTCTGTTTTGGTTAATATTTGTGTCAACAACATTCTATATTCCAGTAAATACATTAAATATATTAAATAGCTGTCTCCTGCAGTCTTCTCAGTGTGAGGCTGATGATTAAGTGATTGTGGGTACATAAATGGAATAATTTGGTCCCATGTTTCACATACTTTGCAGACTTGTGACAAAGCACAGTGTATGAGAAGACAATATGTATAATTAGTACCTGACAAACAACAACAGAAATAAATAGAGTGGTAGAGAAAAGAGGAAAGAATGCAAGGTTCTAGGTCAGATGGCAAGAAAGAAAGAAAAAGAAAAAATGAAAGAAAAAGAGAGGGGAGGGATAGAGAGAGGGGAGGAGAGAGAGAACCCTACTTAAAGAGAATTAAATGTTAACTAAGAGCTCAGCAATGAAATAAATTCAATCCATTCAAACACATGTTTGGGGAATTTTCAGAGAGAAGACTATGGTGAAGACGGTACCAGTTAATTACCCCAAAAAAAAAAAAGATTATTGTTTGGGAAATTGAAAAAATACGAGTGCCACTGTGACATGACTATTGAAGGAGAGAAATACAAAGCAGCTTAAAATTACTTCTAGAGTCCGAGGAGAACGGGAATACTTCCAAACAAGGCAAGCACATATCTCTCAATGGTCTTTACTGCATAGAGTGGTTCATGACTTCGATGTGAGGAAGAGGCAAAATCATTTTTCCTTGGGAGGGCTCTGTGTGTTCTCTACTTATGGTCTTTAAAAGGGATATATCTTAGCAGTGTCTGCACAAACAACCCAATTTGAGACTCAAAGTTCAAAGGTTTGTACTGGAGGATGGTCAAATAAGGGAAATACGATCTTATCAGTTACTCAAAGTTTCAAAGCCTGAAATGTCAGCCAAACCTACAAGAATGACTTCTGTAGGCGGTTGTCTCAATACTGCATAGCTGTTGAGATAGAAATGGGTCTCAATACATCAGACAGGACATTGAGAAATATCATCTGGGAGGGCTTGAGAGGAGAAGGAAGGAGTTTCGTGCTCTCCCCTGCAGCAGCCCAGGGAATTCCCCTAACATTTTAGTGTCTGAGACTCAAACAAACTAGCATTCACCATTTGAAGGAGTAAAATAAATTGAGGACTGGCCAATATGTAACAGTTGGTGTTCTCATTAAAAGGCATTTTAATATAGATTTTCATAAAAAGCTTAAGAGAAAGAAGGAGACTTGGGGAAAAAGTTATATGCCTGAGAGTTGGGTTATGGGCTTCTCTGAGAGAGACAGCCAAATTTCATTGTCAATACAACAGCTGGTCCAGTCAGCCAGTCTCTCTCTTGTGCACGCGTGTGTGATACGTTATGAGGATTTGAAGCTATTTTCTTTGAAGGTTGAATAGGGTTATTAAATTTCATCACAGTAGTTCTTGATTGGTACCTGATAGGATGACTGTTGAGATAAACATCTACAGCACAGGGATCCAGAACTGTAGGATATCATTACTGTAAGTAACAGGAAAAGACTTTTGGGTTGTTGTTTGTTTGTTTTAAGATGGGGTCTTTCTATGTAGTCCTGGCTGCTCTGAAAACTCACTATGCAGAACAGACTGGCCTTGAACTCACAGATACCCTCTTCCCTCTGCCTCCTGAGTGCTGAGATTAAAGACATGTGCACCACACCTGGCTAAAGGTAACAAGTCTTGACAGAATTTCTGGAAAATATCTGGGAAGACGAGTGAGGCTTATTCAAGGTCATAGCACATCAGACTTTAAGTTCAGTAACCACCATTTTAACAGAATCTGTATATGAAAGGGATATTATCTCTGTGTCATCAACCCTTATAGCAAGGGTTTATTGTGCCAGACACTTGTTTGTATGATTCTGAAGGCCCTAAGCACACTCAGAGCTCAGGGTCTTATGTTCTCCATTGATTTTCCTCTTTCCATATTGCCTCACAAGCTTAGATTAGTTCTCAAAACAGGAGCTAATAGTCTTTTATTTCTACAGAATTCCAGTCAGAGCCCAAGCTGCTGTGTAACAGTTTCCTCTGAGAATTAAACACTCTATCATGTAGGAAACTCATTAAGAAAGAAGGTTAACAACTCAAAATAGCTTCAGGATGTCCCTGAAAGTGACCAGATTCACTAGGTGTTTCCTTCCCAGAGCAAGCAATAAACTCTTAAACATGACCAGCAGCAAAGAAGACTCTGAGACTAGACTAAGAACTGCCTGGGGAAAGCAGAAACCAGCTGACCTTCACAGAAGCGGTTTGGATCAACTCAGACACTCAGAAAGGAAACTCTTCAGCCTGTAGAGCTACCGCAGCTGTGCAGTTCCTTACTTTTGTGAATTGTTACTGGGCTGGGGTGGGGTGGGCTTTGGTGATGAAGCATTTCTGATCCTGAAAGTAACCCCTCATTCATTGGTTAGGTTAGGGTTTCGATTGCTGTGGCTTACATTTCCCCATCCCTGTTCATCACTGAAGGAAGGCAGAACAGGAATTCAAACAGGGTAGGATGATGCAGAGGCCCTGAAGGGGTGCTGCTTACTGGCTTACTTCCCCTGAAGGGGTGCTGCTTACTGGCTTGCTTCCCCTGACTTGCTCAACTCACTTTCTTATAGAACCCAGGACCTTCAGCCCAGGGATGGCACCACCCCCGTTGGGCTGGACCCTTCCCCATTGATCACTAATTGAGAAAATGTGTTACAGCTGGATCTCATCTAAGCATTTCCTCAACTGAAGCTCCTTCCTCTGATGACTCTAGTGTGTCAAGTTGTCACGGAAAACCAGCCAGTACATTCAGATTCCTGTAAGTATCCCCAAGAAAACTAACTGGTTCACCTAGTTGTAATTTGGTGGTATCCATACTTTGATCTGTCCTGTATCTCTGTCTGGGGTGAATAGATTTGTGCAGCATATTCCCAGGAAAAGTTTTATTTTGCAGTTCAAGGCCATTTTAATCTTTCATCCTCTAAGTAATTAAATAATCGTACTACCTTTTTAGTTTCCAGCTTTCTATTGAGCTCCCTAGTCTTGAAACCAATTATGTTAATGATGAATTGCAACTTGATGGTAATGCTGTTTATCTCGCTGTAGTTCCTAATTACTGTATCTTACTTTTCATTCTAGATTGTTAGCTTTCTCTTCGAAAGAATGAGTTCTGACTATGGTTTTGTTGTTCACAGTCCCTATGTTAGGGAAAAGACCATAGAGACAATTCGTATGAGTGAGTAAAAGACAGAAGAAAAACATGAAACAAATGCACAAAATCTGTGCTCCTTTTGCATTTTTATTCCCACATGTTTAGAATAAACCAATGTTTTTATCCTCAAACAGAACATGAACAACTAATTAACATCATTATTATGAGCTATTTTGTCTATAACCACTTTATAGTCTATTCATATGTGCTTTTATTCTTAAAAACCTTTTCTATCTTGGTTCAAAAATGCCTAGGAACTTTAACAGCAAAGAGTTAAGTCTCTTTACGGTGGAAAAACAAATAACCATGTGGAGAAACATCATATTTAATTGTGTAACCAACTTTGTTATTATTTTATCTCCGGGTAGCAGAGTGAGCATATTTATTATTGTTTTAAACTTCACTCGCCACCCTTATGGTTTCCTATGTTTGTTTATTTTGGGTTGTGGTTATGATTCCTACGTAAATGTTTATAGATCTTGTCAACTTTCAGGCTACTTTTAGAAAGCTTATCTCCCCTGAAGGTAAGAATTTATAGTCTTATGGACATATTCACAAAATATGGTAGCATGTTTGACATAAGCTGGGATAGAAATAGATATTTTTACAATGGAATTAGTCTGAAAGTGTAAATACCAGACTCAAGTCAACAGTACCTCTTCCTAACATAGTTGACCATGGAATTGCTACTCTCCCAGACTATAACAATAGTGGTGGGTGGACACATGACAGGGAGGAAGTGGATTGCAACCACTATCCCATTCACAAATGATACATAAAAATGCCTACAGAAGCTAACCATTAACTATGTCTAACAAAGACTGAATGTACAACCTTGAAGCAAAACCACTTTTTCGTTTACTGTTTTAATACAGGCAAAAAGAAATTAAGAGTTGAATAAACATTGATACATTTCATCTATCACTTTAGATTTCTAAGCAAATAATTGTAGCAAAGTATCTCTTTTGAATGTAATCCCTTAGCATATTTCTGTTTAATTTGATGAAAAACAAGAAAGAAAACAGAGATCCAAGGATACTCTAAATGTAATGGAGGTTGCAAATGAGTTTCAAGATTGTCTAGTTCCATAGTAAAAGGAGATAGGAGAAAAGGGATTTCTAGTGTGTTCTGCCAATCCAGACACTGTTCCTGTCAGTCCCTGGAACTGTCTTAAGAATTGCCACATATTTCAATGTCTTAACAGTGTAATACCATCTTAATGTGCAAGATATTTACTACTATAATTTTCAGGTTATAGATAAAGGGTCTGTAACACTGAGCAGTTAAATGGAGTTAATAAAATTCATCTATGCTTAAGAGGTAGAAATGTAGACTTAATGCTCCAGTGGAAGAACTGGAGGGATTTTGTATCAATGCTGTAGCCATTTTGTGAAGCAGTTTGACACAGGTACCTCGGCCACATTAAAATCAGCTTTCCTAGACTTTTCACTAACTATGTCGCCACTTAATTCCCAAATAAGCACACTTTCTCTTGCCTTTCATTTGTTTAGTGAAACACCCATCCACCAAGATATTCAATCTGCTATTTTTGAGTCATTGTAGAACTCAATAGGTAATTTATATTTTTTCAAAATCAAGCACAGTATTTGAAATATTTAATGACTAGAATGCATAGGCCATGGTTCATCAGAATGGAAACCATCTATAAGCAAAAAACATAGTCACACGGTAACATATGTGTTAGGTGTGATACTGATATTGATAGTATTCCTCCTATGACATAATATTTACTATATTATGAAGGACTGACTTCCATACTGTTTTAATATTCTGGTCATTAAACTAACAACTAGTAACCATACACACAATGAGCCCCCATTCTCCTTCATTTAAAATTATAAAAGTCTCTGGCTTAAGAAAAGAATTGGTGGTTTCTAGTCTGACATGTTTCATTAAATGTTATATTCTACTTGTTAATTTGAATACATTTTTCTTTTTAGTGAAAATGAGGAATGCAGACAGGCATAGAAAAGTAAACAACCTGTTAGAGCATTGCAACACTGATCTGAACATATTTTACTGTGCCTGTATCATATCTTAACACAGGACTATTTAATAAAGTTTCTAACATATGGTAATTAATGTTTCACAATCATTTTCTGAAATGTATGTCTTAGCATTTCCTAATACTATAAAGCATTTCTCTCAAAGATATGGGTTTAATTATAAGGGTGTATCAAAATTTATTAAACACATTGGGGTAAGTTTGAACATTTAATTAACTACAGAATATGTTCAATAAGAATGTGACAGCTATTTTGTGGTATATTTATGTCCTTGTGTCTTTTCATGTTGTGATGACAAATGCCTAACAAAGAAACTTGGGGGGGGGAATGTATTTGATCCTAAGGTCCTGTGGTCCTGTCTATCATGGGTAGGAAGTCAACGCAGCAGGCGCTCGCAAGAGCTGCTCACATTGCAGCCTCCGTGAAGAAGCAGAGAGTGATGGTGGCGTGCACTTGGCTAACTTTAGTTTGTTTATGTTGTTTGCCACACAGGCCCAGGGGATGGTGCTGCCACCTTTACTGTGGGTCCCTTCACCTCAGCTATCTCAGTCAACGGAGGCTTCACAGATGTGCCCTGAAGCCAAATAATTACTCACAGGTATGCCTGTCTTCTAGCTTACTTCTGCTTCTTCCAACTCAATTAGTCGTGCCGTAAGTCAGGACTTCTTCCTCTGAAGAAGGCAGAAATTAATAGAATTTTATCTACAAAGAAAATTTTCACTTTTTTATTTTACTGAAAATAGACTTTTTCCTACAATATATTCTGATTGTGGTTTTCTTTGTCTCTTACTCCTCCCAGTTCCTGTCTCCCTCCCCTTCCATCCACATTCACACCCTTTCTGGCTCTCATTAGAAAATGAAGCAGCATATAAAGAATAATAATCAAATAAAATACAAGAGATAAATTATAAACAAACAAATTAGAATATGATAAAGCAACCAAATAAGAAAAGGAACCATAGGGAATGCATACACATTTGTACCCACAGAAATCTCATAATAACTTCTACAAAGAGTACTGTTTACTTTACACATTGTAGATATTTTCATTTTTAGTAATATTAATTGAATATTTTTAAGGAATTATGATGTTTTGGAGATAATTGTACTAGTATTAATCCCCTTACTTAGTTTACCAAGGAGAGAGACTACTTTGTTAAGGAAGGTATGGTTACCCTTAGATTTTTAACCTGGAGTTATATCCTATACTTTCAGACCAGTTATTTGTAATTATTCCTCAACTTTATAATATTATTTTATTTAAATTAGTCCTTATCCTCCTCTGTTTATAAATGAACTTCAATCTCAAGGATAAAAATTTTACATTTCAGTGAATAGTATGGCAGTTGCTTATTATTTGATAGCGACTTTCAACATCTGAGAAACAGATCAGGATTCATGTCGCCGCACCTGGACCTTGTAAGATGGCAGGAAAGGTGGAAGTTTGGACAAAAAGCAGGTACACAGATTGCTAGTAATATGTGTGGTTTTGCTTTGCTCCAAAGCACTGCATTTGACCCAGAGCCTAAAAAGGCCACAAATTCTACAGTAGAGTTTATTAAATCATTCAACATTTGTGTCTGAACAAACTTAAGTAGATTTAAAATTAACATGTGACCTAGCCGTGCCTAATTCAGCTGTAAGATCTGGGAATGCAGTGTATGCATATGTCCAGGAAACCTGAATTTAAGTGGCGATCACACACCTGAGCTACAGGTCCTATGGCTCTATTGGTTCGGTGTATTTCTCTGAATGAGGAAGGGCAGAGGCCTCAGCAGCTTCCTGGTACAGCAGAATCTAGCACTGTGATCCCAAATGGCCTTCAACTTTCACTTACTACATTGAAATGTTTTCTAAAGACAATTGTAAAGAGGGGAAACCTCCAATGGATTGAGCTGTCTACTCTCCTTTGGACAGCTGCTTTCTCCCACAAAGAACTGCAATAATCAAGGAAGCACAGCATACACTTCAGTATTTTTTCTCATGTATTTCCCCCCCCCCAACTCTCAGGTCCCACGAGCTTTCCACTACAAATCGTAAGGGATCTTTGCTTTTGCTTTCTACTCTCATTCCCTTCAGTAAAGGAATGTGTGCATAGTGGAAGCATGGTTTTACAATGCAGCAAACTGGAAAATTTCATGTCAAATGCTGTTATTAGGCAAAAAATAATGGAGAAATAAAAGCAGAAATGAGTGTTATAAGATGAGCTGGGTTCCTGAGCTCTCCAGAACATGTTTTCAGCTCACACAGAAGGAAATCACCTAAGGACTCCAACTTTACTAAAGCATTGGCCAAAATAAAGGCAAACAGAAATAGAAATGAGCTTATACCCCAAAATGATAATCTGAACTGCAGTGTTTATAAATGAGAAAATCTTTGCTCAAAGATTTTTCCCACTTTAGTTTATAGTCACTGAGGTTTCTTTTAAATTTTAATCATAAATACAGGGTGTTTATTATTGGTATAGTTTCACATTTCAAGGAGATGAAAGAAAAATCATATACTTTATATTCTATAAATATTTTTCTAGTAATTAGTTTCTTTTGTGTAACTGGGGAATGTTCAAAAATACACTTTATGGAGATTATTTCCTTTCTGATAATATATGTGTGTTCACATGTGTGGGGTGCACATGTGTGAAAGTCATGTTGAACCTAGAGTCACTCATGTGTTTTCTTCCACTCTAGAGACAGCAGGATCTGGGAAAATGGAGTCAAGAAATGAGGCACATTCAAGTATTATGCAGTAGCCGATTATATTCAGAGCATCAAACAATTTCAACTCTGAGGGCTAAGAGGACTCACATGAGTAAAGCATCCAATCACAAGAACAAACCCCACGTCTTTCCATAGAGGTGCCTATAAAGAAGTAGCAGTAGCTAAGCGTCGCGAATAATCTGAAGTAAACTCACTTATACCAGTTTCGCCTGGGAGGGACATAGAAACATAATCCTAAAAGCGTTCCCTATTTTTGTGAAATTGAGGTCGCAGGACTCGTATGTCGTTTTCTTGGAGTTTTCTCCCAAGCATTAAGACTTCTCACAGGACTCCATTCTTGGACCAGCTTCTGACACAGCTCTGTCCACTTCAGTCTGGAGACACAGTTTCTCGCTGCCCTTGGGATCACCAATCAGGCTAGATGGTTTGTCTCTGACTTCCTAGTCTGGGATCACAAGTGTGTGTTGTCACGCCCAGGCTTTTTACATGGATTCTGGGGAATGAAACACATCTTCAAGAGTGTGAGGCAAACTCTTTAGTAAATGGGCAATTGTTCAAGTCCAAGATCATTTTCTTAATAACATTTTGCTTTTCTCCATAATAATTAAAAAAGGAATAGACATTAACTCCCATGAAAATATATGTAAAAAAATTATTATTAAAATAATATATAAATGTAACTTTTGAGGTGTTTTTTTGTGGGTTTTTTTGGGGACTCTGCATAGTCCTGCCTGTCCTAGAATTCACTCTGTAAACAAGGCTGGCCTCAATCTCACAGAGATTTGCCTGCCTCTTCCTACCAAAGGCTGGGATTAAATATGTGTGCCACCTTTTCCTGGCATAATAATATTTTATTAAAGACATTCAGGTAAAAAGTAATCATCTTCCACTTTAAATGTTTTAATTAGGTTGAGGAGATGGCTAAGTGGGTCGGCAGAAGGACTTAAATTCAATTGTCAAGAGATGCACATGGCTGTACATGCTAGAACCCCAACACTGGGAGGATATAGGACGGTAGACGAGGAGAGTCACTGGGACTAGCTGGCTAGATGCCATTTTCACTGAAAATGGGCTTTGGATTAAGGAAGAGACCATGTCTCTAGGTAATGAGGCAAACGCTGATATAACAGGGTACAAGGCATTCCTGGCCTCCACATGCATGCACTGACATAGCATTACACACATGCATTAACTACATACGTTAGAAATTTAAAATTCAAAATTTTAGAAAAAATGAATATATAAAACCAAACGGTGCACTATTTAGAAAAGAAACCCTGGACCCACTCTGTGTCTTACGCGTAGTTGAGCATGCCGTTCTAAGCCCATTTCTGGTTAGAAGCATGCGGACTGCTTGGATCATGCTACACACAGTTCCTTCACATGGAACATCATTTTCCTTCTGATTTAATATATCCTCTTAATTAGGTGATAAACTATAGAAACAAGGTCATATTTAGAGTTGTATTCATACCGTCATGAGTCAACTTAAATGTTAACAATAACACAGTATGTAAAATACCCTGAAAGCATGCTCATAGTCACTGGTTTTTCAAATTATCAGTGTACCTTCCAGCCTAGTCCTCATTCTGCCATCACTGTAGTTCCGCACGTCCTTGCTGACAGCAGCATAAGTCAAGTTACTATCACTATTTATTTATAATTGAATTAATATCTAAAAATCAACTCTGTCAAATATGTGATGGAGAGGTTTTACACAAACCCATCTTAAATTGTATTTTAAGTGTTTATGTAAGTGTGTCCATGTGTGTTAGTGAAAAGGACATATAAAGACAGAAATGAATGTTGGAAAGAAATTTCAAAAATGTAAAATAGTATGTGGCAAGTCACATTTTGGTATAATATACGTGTGCATAGATTTTAATAGTGAAACTTTGTGAGTTCATGCTAGTACTACCAGCAATAACCACAGAAGATGTAAATACTCCCTTTAAATAAAATTAGAGCTAGGATAATATGTTTAAAATTCTGGCATATTCTTTGTAGGTTCATGCATTTTATTATATTTGGAAAGTTGTTAGGGCAATTTTTTAAGATAATTTTTTCCTCTCCTCTGTAAATATAAAACTCTTAATTCATTTATTAATTACAGTCCTAAAGTTCACACTTTAAGATTGTATTAACTTAGTAAGAGCTGCACCAGACCTACCCCATACCCCATGTAAGAAATCATTTTTTATTTATTCCCAGTTACTATCCAAAGAACAACTAAGAATAGATTCAAACAGGCAATTTTAATTGAACTTCTGAATGAAAAATCCTTCTAGTTAAACGTAAGACAAGGTGACAATTTGTTTCCCCTTTTAGGTAAAAGCATATGTACTCATTGAACCATATATATTGCAGACTTGGATTTAAGTAAAACAGTATTTATACCATCATTTATAAAAATTGAAATGTATTAGGAAAAAATTCAGCCTCCTGGAACTTCTCTTTCCACGTTTTGTCACACCAAGCATATCAAAGATTCTCTCAACACTTCCTAAAGGGCCATCTCCTTCATCCAATCAGTTTTTCAAATTACCATTGGCAAAGGTGTGTACTGAAGTGGAACTATTTTATCAGAGCTTTCAATTCTATGGATACATTTAAAAACAATTTTCCCATGGAAATATACATTTTAAGTCAAATACTTCTATTTCTGGCCAGCGGGCATATACAAGGAAGGCTAAAACACAATCCTTCATCTCCAATTGGTATAGTCACCAAGCCAGTCTTAGAAAACACTTAATAAAGCACGTTTACAACATTATCCTCCTGTAAATCCTTCAATTCATCATTTTCCATTACATTTCTGTAGAGAAGTGCATATGTTAAGAAACTATCTTTTTATGCTAGGATGCTGGGATGAATTTTTGCCCAGAAATTCTACATGTGAGCCTGCTTTGTTCAGGCCATACCACAATGAAGGCAGCAAACCAGATTGTGTCAATGGTAATAAGCTCTCTTTCCCCCTTTCATACATATTCTATAGTAGTACTAAATTGAGAAATTTTCACCTCCATTTCCAATTATTCTTGGTAAAAATCAAAGGAGGTTTATTCATGCAGCTGCTTGATTTATTCAGCAACAGTTTGTTGAATCAATATGCGTGTAAGAACTGTGTATATAACAATTAAATGAACTGGGTATATAATAATGAAATAACCAAAGAGAAGTTCCTGTACTGAGCATTTTGGAAATAGAAATAGTTTTTAAAAAAATAACTTGTATATAATATTGACATTTGTTTCATTAATTAGTATGCTTTTGCATTTTATTTATTTTTATTTTTCTCACATACATTGCATCCCAACTGCAGTTTCCCCTCCGTCCATCCTTCCCAGTCCCTCCTCCCACCTCCCCTCTCCATTACTCCTCTCCTCTTCCCTGTCCCTTCATATAAAGAGCAGCTCTCCTTATCTTGTCAACCAAACATGTGATAACACGTTACAATAAGACTATTCCTCATATCCAGGCTGGATGAGGCAATATAGCAAAAGGAAAAGTGCAGGCAAGAGTCAGAGACAACCCCTACTCCCACTGCTGGGAATCCCACAAGAACATGTAAATTACAGAACCACAAAGCGTATGCGGAGGACCTAGCTCAGATCCATACAGGGTCCACGTTTGTCACTTCAGTCTCTGTGACCCCGTATAAACCCTTAGTTGATTCTGTAGATCATGTTCTTTTTGTATCTGTACTTGACCACGCTGGTTTCTACAATCTTTCCTTCCCTTCTTCTGTATGGTTTCCCTGGCTCTGCCTAGTGTTTGGCTGTACTTGTACTCATCAGTTGTTGGATGGCGCTCCACTGGTGACAGTTGGGGTAGGCACTGATCTATGAGTTTTCAGAATATTAATAGGAATCATTTCATTGATTTTTTTTTTCTTTTCAGTTGTGTTTGGTTTAATTCTAGATCTCTGGGCTGTCCAGCCTCTGGCTTCTGGTCACCCAATCAATGTCAATGTGGGATCCATCTCTGGCATGAACCTAAAGTTAACCAATTATTGATTGGCCACTCCCACAAGTTCTCTACCTTAGTTACACTAGCACATCTTGCATGCAGGACAGATTGCACACTGAAGGTGTTATGGTTAGGTTGGTTCCAGTCCCACTATTAGGAGCTCTGCTGGTTATATCAGATAGCCAGTTTGGGCTATGTATCCCCCATTACTAGGAGACTTCCCTTGGGTGACTTTCATAGATTCCAGGGAGTTTCCACTACATTGAGATTCTACATTGCCTACCAGATGCCCCCTTTCTAGTTCTCTCTCCCAGTACTCCTTCCCTCCATCTCTCCCCCTACTCTGATCCACCCTGTTCCCATCCCCACCTTCCCTGAGGTCTCCTCCCCACACATAGCAAAATCTATTCTATTTCTCCCTCCCAGGGAGATTTATATGTTCCCCCTTGAGCATTCCTTGTTACTTAGCTTCTCTGGGACTGTAGCAAGGTTTTGTAACCAACACATTAAACAAAGACAAATATCCATAATCCAATTTATGGGGATGTGGGCATAGTTTTCTAGGCTTCTCCCTTATGATTGGGGCCACTGATAATCTTATGGGGACCCAAAGAAAATTTAGGAAAATTCTTTACTTTATAGCTAATATCCAATTTGAGTACATATTATATCTGTCTTTCTGAGCCTGGGTTACCTCACTCAGGATGATTTTTTTCTAGTTCCATCTACTCAACTAAAAATTTCATGATATTAATTTTTAATAGTTAATAATCCATCGTGTAAATATATCACATTTTCTTTATCCATTTTTTCCATTGAGGGACATCTAAGTTATTTCCAGGTTTTGGCTATTACATATAAAACTGCTATAAACATAGTTTAAAAAGTGTCCTTGATTGAGCAGCCTATGGGTATATGGCCAAAAGTGGTATCACTGGGTCCTGAGGTATATGGATACCCAGTTTGCTTAGAAACCCCCATATTGATTTCAAAGTGTCTGTAAAAGTGTCTACACTCCAACCAACAATAGAGGATCATTCCCTTGCTCCACATTCTCTCCAACATCAGCTGTCATCAGTGTTTCTGATCTTAGCCGTTCTGACCAGTACAAAATGGAAGCTAGACATTATTTTGATTTGCATTTCCCTGGTAACTAAGGATGTTGACACATCTTTAAATGCCTCTCGGCCTTTTGAGATTCCTCTGTGGAGAATTCTCTGCTTAGATCTATACCCCATTTTTAATTAGATTATTTGGTTTTTATGTCTACTTTTTTAGTTTTTTATATATTTTGCAAATTAGCCCACTGTGAGGTGTGGGGTTGGTGGAGACCTTATCCCATTCTGTAGGCTGCTATTTGTCCTGTTGATGGTGTCGTTTGCCTTACAGAAGATTTTCAGTATCATGAGGTTTGCATTTACTTGTTGTTGATCTTAGTGTCTTCGCTAATAGCACTCTGTTCAGGTAGTTGTCTCCTGTGCCAATGTTTTCAAGACTATTCCTCACTTTCTCTTCTATGAGGTTCAGTATATCTCATTTTATGTTGAGGTTTTTGATCCAATTGGACTTGAGTTTTGTGCAGGGTGTTAGACAGAGTACTATTTGCATTTTTCCAGTTAGACCAGTACCATATGTTAAAGATGCTTCCTTTTTTCCATTGTATATTTTTGGCTTCTTTATTAAAGTTCATGAGTCATTATGTATTTGGGTTTTCATCTGGGTCTCCAATTTAATTCCATTGATCAATCTGTCTGTTTTTACGCCAATACCATGCTGGTTTTATTACTATAGCTCTGCAGTAGATCTTGAAATCAGGGATGGTGATACCGCCAGATGTTCATTTATTGTACAGGATATTTTAGCTATCCTGTTTTGGTGGTTTGAATGAAAATGGCTCCCAAGGTAAGTAGCACTATTAGGACGTATGGCCTTGTTGGAAAAAGTATGTCACTGTGGGGGCGGAAGGTTTTGAGGTCTTTTTTTACTCAAGCTTCCTTCAGTGTGACAGTCAGTCAACTTCCTTTTACCTACAAGATGTCAGACTCTCAGCTACTCCAGAACCACATCTGCCTGCACACTGCCGTGCTCCTTGCCATGATGATAATGGACTGAACCTCACAAACTGTAAGTGAGCCACCCCAACTAAATGTTTTTTTTATAAGAGTTTTCATGGTCATGGTGTCTCCTCATAGCAATAAAAATGCTAACTAAGATAGAAGTTGGTACCAGGGACAGGGCTATTGTTTGACAGGTCTGACTATGCTTTTATTTGAAGGAATATGGACTTTGCGACTGTGGCTTAGGAATGAAGTTAAATGTCTAAGGTGCTGCTTAATGCACCATCATAGTAGGACCAGGGAAGAGAGTGGTTTTGTGTAGGAGGAGGGCCTGTTTTTTCATCCTGGCCGCCCGGCTAGCTTAGACCCGAAATAGTCACACAGAAACTACATTAATTAAATCAATGCTTGGCTCATTAGCTCTAGCTTCTTATTGGCTAACTCTCACATTAATTTAACCCATTTCTATTAATCTGTATATTGCCACATGGCAGTGGCTTACTGGGTAAAATTCCCAGCATCTGTCTCCGGCAGCTCCATGGTATCTCGCTCTCTGCCTTCCTTCTCCCAGCATTCAGTTCTGTCTTCCCTGCCTACCTAAGTTCTGCCCTATCAACAGGCCAAGGCAGTTTCTTTATTCATTAATGGTAATCACAGCACACAGAGGGGACTCCCACATCACCTCCCCTTTTCTGTTTAAATAAAAAAGAATGCTTTAACTTTAACATAGTAAAATTACATGTAACAAATCAGTTACCAAGCAAGAATTACAGTTACAATATTTGTATTTACTTTATCTTTTATCATACCTAAGGAAAACTATAACTATCTATCTATTCTTCAACTCCATTAAAGACTCCAGAAGGATATATTACCTAAGTAAACAGGAAGTACATTGTAAGTTGATGAACAGCTGAACAACACTGAACATGGTCCAGCCTCAACAAGCAGCTTCATCCATGTAGTTCTGGCCTTCAAGAAAAAGATACCAGAAAGGATTAATGGGATACAGTCATTGAGGCCAGGCAAGAATCAGAGATATAAATGGAGGCCTAGTAGAAAGGCCATTGTGTGAAGCTATGAAATTGATGCTTGGATTGCCTCAGAGAACCCAAGATGATAGAGATACCAGAGTGGTGGGACGCATGCCCATCAGTGTTCCTAACAAGGAGGGGAAACAGCCCAAAAGAAAGAAGTGTGATGCAGTCAATAAAGTTGAACAGAATTGAAGATCTGAAGAGTGTATTGACATCATATATGGAGCTGCAGAGTTTGGAGTTTTCCCAGCTGGTTTTTGGTCTTGCTTTGGTCCAGTATTTCCTCATGGGCTCCATTTTCTCCTTTTTGGAATGGTAATATATATCCTGTTCCATGGTGTATTGGAAGTATGTGATCTGTCTTTTTGATTTTGATTTTTACAGGGGTGTATTACAGTTAACAGATTGCCATGCATCTCAAAAAAGACTTTGTACTTTGAAACAAGTTTAGATTGTTATAGGCTATGGGGACATTTGAAGTGGAATTGAATGTGTATTTCTTACATTATGATACAGTTATAAGCATTTGGGGGTCAGAGAGTGGAATATGGTAGTTTGAAAGAAAATATCCCTCAAAGAGAGTGGCACTATTAGGAGGTGTGACATTGTTGCGGTCTTTGTGGTCTCTTTTAAGCTTCCCTTAGTGTGACAGTCAGTTGATTCCTGTTGCCTACAAGATGGAGGACTCTCAGCTCCCCTAGTGCTACATCTGCCTGCAGTGCAATCCTCTCACCATGGTGATACTGGGCTGAAGCTCTGAAACTATAAATGGGCCACCCCATTTAAATTTTTTGTTTGTAAGACATTTTGTGGTCATATTGTCTCTTCACAGAAATAAAAACCATGAATCAGACACTTGATTCTTTTGTTTTTCTATATGGAGTTGAGTATTGTCCTTTCAGGGTCTGTAAAAAAATCAAGTTGAATGAAGATTGAATTGAATCTGTAGATTGGTTTTGGTAGGATGACTATTTTTCCTAAGTTCATCCTACCAATCCATGAGCATGGAAGTTTAGTTTTCATTTTCTGATATTATATTTCTTTCTTCAAAGACTTGAAGCTTTGCCATACAGGTCTTTTACATGCTTGGTTAGAGTTACCCAAGACATTTTATATTATTTGTGGCTACTTGAAGGGTGTTGTTTCCCTGATTTTTTCTTAGCCCATTTGTCATTTGTGTATAGGAGGGCTACTGATTTTTTTAAATTAATCTTACATCTAGTCACTTCGCTAAAGGTGTTTGCCAGCTGTAGGAGTTCCCTGGTAGAATTTATGGGATCACTTATATATACTATCATATCATTTGCAAATAATGATACCTTGATTTCTTCCTTTCCAATTTTTATCCCTTTGGTCTTCAGTTGTCCTATTGCTCTAGCTAGAATTTTATATAATAAGTTAAATAAATTTGGAGACAGTGGACAGCCTTGTTTCTGATTTTAATGGAATAGCCTTAAGTTTCTTTCCACTTAATTTAATGTTGACTATTGACTTGCTGTAAATTGCCTTTATTATATTTATGTTTGTCTCCTGAATATGTAATCTCTCCAATACTTTTATTGTGAAAGGTGTTGTCCAAGGCCTTTTCAGCATCTAATGACATGATCATGCTAATTCTTTTTCTTTCAATTTTTTAGATGGTGGATTACATTTCCCATTTTTCTGTATGTTGAATTATCCCTGCATCTTTGTAAATCCCAAACTCTTATTTTAGTCATTGAGTCATCCCCAGTGGCATGGCAGTTAACATCACTGTAGGTCTAATGTTTATATCAAACATAATTCATTGG
This sequence comes from Ondatra zibethicus, assembly GCA_004026605.1. Taxonomy (NCBI): domain Eukaryota; kingdom Metazoa; phylum Chordata; class Mammalia; order Rodentia; family Cricetidae; genus Ondatra; species Ondatra zibethicus. The sequence continues at coordinate 53,403 of PVIU01009105.1, forward strand.
GGCAAAGCCTACTTGATCATGGTAGATGATGTTTTGAAGTGTTCTTCGATTCAGTAGAGAGTATTTTTCATCAATACTCATGAATATTTGCACAGAAATCCTACATGTGAGACTGCACTCCCATGAACAATGCAGGAGTGTTCCCCTTGCTTCACATCCTCTCCAGCATAAGCTGTCACATGTGCTTTTAATCTTAGTCATTCTGACAGGTGTAAGATAAAATCTCAAAGAAGTTTGGTTTGCATTTTACTGATGGCTAAGGTTGTTGAACATTTCTTTAACGGTTTCTCAGCCATTTGATATTACTCTATTGTGAATTTTCCATTTAGATGTGTACCCCACTTTAAGTGAATTATTTGTTTTTTGATATCTAATATTTTGAATCCTTGCATATTTTGGATATTAGTCTTCTATGACAAGTAGAGTTGGTAAAAATCTCTTTAAACTCTGTAGGCTGCCACTTTCTCCAGTTTAGAGTATTGTTTTCTTCAATATGTATGATGGAAATCGGTCTTTAATTTTCTTTATTGATTCTTTGTGTGCTTTGGTTATCAGGGTGACTGTAGTCTCATAAAATAAATTTGGTAATGTCTCTCATGTTTCCAATTGTGGAAATATTTGAGGGGAATGTTGCTAGCTCTTCTTTGAAATTCTGTGAGAATTCTGCTTAAAACAATCTAGCCCTGAGAATTTTTATTTTTTAGGTTTTTTTTCTATCTTTCTTTTTTCATATTTTTTTATTTTTTTCATTCAAAGAAATAAAATTTTTACATTTCCTCCCCTCTCCCAGTCCCCTCCCGCTCCCCCCACCACTCCTCCCTCCTCTTGCTTCCTTAAAAGAGGGCAGGGTACCCTGCCCTGTGGGAAGTCCAAGGCTCTCCCCCCTCCATCCCGGCCTAGGAAGGTGTGCACCCAAATAGACTAGGTCCCCAAAGGATAATACATGCAGAAGAGATAGGTCCTAGTGTCATTGTTGATGGCTTCTCAGTCCGCCCCCATTGGCAGCCACATTCAGAGAGTCCGGTTTGATCTCATGCTCCTTCAGACTGGGTCCAGCTGGATTTGGTGCGCTCCCATTAGTTCAGGCACACTGTCTCAGTGGGTGGACCAGCCACTCATGGTCCCAACGTCCTTGCTCCTCTTCTCCCACCTTCTGCCCTTCAACTAGACCTTGGGAGCTCAGTCCATTGCTCTGATGTGAATGTGGGTCTCTGTCACTACCTCCATCCATTGGACAAAAAGAAGGAGAAGGGAGAAGGGAGAAGGGAAGGACTGGGGAGAGCTTGGGGGAGTGGGAGGGTGGAGATGGAGGAAAGGTGGATAATGGAGAAGGGAATAAGATATCTACATTAAGGGAGTCGTTTTAGGACTGGCAAGATACTTGGCCCTGGAGGGGATCCCAGGTGTCCACGGGGATGTCCCCAGCTACGTATTTGGGCAGCAGAGGAGAGGGTGCTGGAACTAGCCTTGTCCCAGAGTAACACTGATGAATATCTTGATCACCACCATAGAAGTCTTTCTTTCTTTCTTTCTTTCTTTCTTTCTTTCTTTCTTTCTTTCTTTTTTTGTTTGTTTATTTTTTATTTTGGTTGGTAAACTTTTAATGACTACTTCTATTTCCCGAAGGGTTATAGGTCTATATGAATTGTTTATCTAATATTGATTTAATTTTGTATCTATCCAGAAAATTATCCATCACTGTTAGATTTTCCAATTTTGTGGAATACATGCTTCTAAAATATGACCAAATGATTCTTTGGATTTTCTTGGTGTCCATTGTTATGCCCCCCTTTTTTGTTCTGATTTTGTTTATTTAGGTATTAACTTTCTGTTATTATTTCATTATTAATTCTTTCTGCCTTTTACTTTGGATAAAGATTTATCTATCTTGTTTATTTTCTCAAAGAACCAACTCTTTAATTGAGTTTTGGTATCGTTCTCTTTGTTCCTACTTTACTGCTTTCAGCCCTGAGTTTGATTGTTTCCTGCCATCTACTCCTCCTGGGTGAATTTGCTTTTTTTCCTAAAGCTTTCAGGTATGCTCTTAAATTTCTAGTATAAGATCTCTCCACTTTCCTTATGAAGGAACTTAGTGTTATGAACTTTCCTCTTAGCACTGTTTCCCATAAGTTTGGGTATGTTGTTCATTCATTTTTACTGAAATCTAGGAAATCTTTAACTTTTTTCTTTATTTCTGCCTTGGCCAGCAATCATTCATTAGGGAGTTGTTTGGTTTTTATGAATTTGTAAGCTTTCTGTTGTTACTGTTGTTGAAATTTAGGTTTAATCTGTGGTAGTCTGTTAGGATGCAGGGGTTTATTTCATTTTCTTGTATCTGTTGAGACTTATTTTGTGACAGTTTTGGAGAATGTCCCAGGAATTCCTGAAAAGAAGTTATGTTCTTTTAGGTTTAGGTAAAATGTTCTGTAGATATCTGTTCAGTCCATTTGATAATAACTTCTGTTAACTCCAGTATTTCTTTGTTTAGTTTTTAGCCGTATGAACCATGAGAGTGGTGAGAATAGTGTATTGGAGTCTCCCACTATCAATGTGTGAGGATGGATGTGTGATTTAAACTTTAGTCATGTTTCCTTTACAAATGTGGGTTCCCTTGCATTTTGAGGATAGATGGTATGAACTGAAAAATTCATCTTAGTTGATCTTTCCTTGGATGAGTATTAGGTATCCTTCCTTGTCTCTTTTAATCAATTTTGGTTTGAAGTCTATTTTGTTAGATATTAGAGTAGCTATACTAGCTTGTTTCTTACATTAATTCACTTAAAATTTTTTTCCTACCCTTTACACTAAGGAAATGTCTATCTTTGATTTTGAGGTGAGTTTCTTGTGTGCAGCAGGATTGACCCTGTTTCAGCATCCATTCTGTTAGTCTGTACCTTTTTATTGTGGAATTGAGTTCATTCATATTGAGAGATATAATGACCTATAACTGCTAATTGATGGGGAAGTTCTGTTAACCAATCACGTCTAGTTAACGTGTGACTACCTGGAACCCAGGAAGAAAACTGGGACAGACCAGGTGTGCTTTCTCTCTGTGTGGCTCCCACCGGACAGATAGGAAGTCAGACCTCTCATTCTTGTAGCGTGAGTTTCCCCTTATAACCATTAAAATATAATTGTTATTCTTGAGCTGGTCTGGTTATTTATTGTACCAACCTAATTTGCAACACTTGGCGCCTGATTTGTGGAGCCACTAGAGTCTCTGGTAGCTCTGGCTAGCCATGGCACAATGATGATAGTCATACAGGTGGTAAAAAAAAAAAAAAAAAAACATATAGGATGGGGGCAGGGTTCTGTTCTTATCTCCGCAGAAAAAAACTCATCTTCAAAAAATTCAAGGGACCCTCGATGTTTAAATACTGACCGATAAAAACAATTTACAACCCAATAAGGATCAACAAAAAAAATCAAATAGGTTCTGTAAGTAAAAATATTCAACACATACTCTTATATATACGTATGTATTTATATTTGTAAATATATAGAGTTTGTTTTGGAATTGGACTCTGGCTCAGTCCCTCTCTAATTCCCAGCCTGTTGTTCAAAAAAAAAAAAAAAAACCCAGAGTTTCTGTCTAATGTCAAGAGCCATGATATGGGCCAGAAAAAAAAACTTTATAAAACTTCTTTGCCTTTCTTCATGTCTATTTTTGTCTTCATCATACCTTTCATTAAATATGTATGTCTGTATATGTCTACATAAATAATACTTAAGTTTTCCATGATAAACAATAAATTTTCCTACAGTAATCTTTATTTCCAGAAAAAAGATGGGTCCCCACAACAACAATTCCACCTGGTTAATATGATGTCATGATACTGATATTTCTACTACAAGATCTGTTTTGGGTACCAGCTGCACAAGACGGTTCCAACTTGGTTAGCTAAAATGGTGCACATCTTTTACAACATCTTGGCCAGACCTCCACAAAATACTCAGAGACTATTTACAATTTTACCAGACATTAATCTTGGAATTTAACCATCATTTACTTTAACAGGATCCCCTAGAAAGAACGTCGCCCCCATGACAGCTGAAAGCAACTTTAGAGGACTACGTCCCCTCTCCCAGCAAAGTTTGCCCTCAGGCTTAGGGACATCATTTAGGGGTTGTTTATAATTGGTCTACGGCTGAGGGATGGGGGAGGAATTTTATAGGCTCAGGGATCTTTTTGAAAAAAAAAAGAGGGATAATTGGATGATGGGATAATAGATTGGTATTTGTTATTGTTTTTAGAAAATTATATTGGTATAGATTCTTGTATATTGATACAAAGTTAAATTATATTGAATATTGTATGCATGTATGCTTCTACTTCTGTTTAAAACATTGTTTATATATTGATATATATTTACCATATTGCAGTGTACATTTCTACCTCTGATCAAGATACTTATACATTGTTTACATTTGGCAGTCATTGTCCTCATTTATTGCACAGTTGTTCATTGTCTTAGTCTTTAAGTTAGATAGGTATTGAGAATTATAGATCAATAGTCATCAATGTAATATTTATAATTAGACTAATCGGGTTCTTTAGATACATAGAGATTATATTCAGTATAGATAGATAATCTTCAACCTCTTCAAAGAGCTGTAGAAAATGGCATTTAATCTAACTTAGAGGTCTCTGGTAGTGAGACACAATCGCTCCTGGCAACACCAATCTATTCCCTAGGGAATATTGAGCACCAGAGACACTCCACCTGGACCTTTTCTTCTTGACAGAACTGGCCTTTGGTCAAAGAAATGCCCATACTTCAACCACTGACAGAGATGCATAGTATCCGTAAATGGATAAAACAGGACTGTCATATCTTGCCAATACAGGGTAAGATAGTTTTAAAAAGTTTCTTGCCTTTGAAAATGGTATGTCAGTTATGTTAGGCCTTAGCCAAAGTTGGTTGCTTCAACATTGCAAATGAGACTTTGGATGATTGCCCAGGTAGCCAGCTGTCTCTGTCATTTGTTGCACATTTTGGAAGTTTTTCAGTTGTACTTCCTGTTCACTCAAGTAATATTGTTTCCCTTCTCAGATCTTCAATGGAGTTGAAGATTAGATAATTGTATTTACCTTCCTCATGATTTAGCCAGGCTTAATTTCAATACAATATTTAGACTCCTTGAAATAGAATGTTTAATAAAACTTTTGTTATGTGTTCTTTGCTTCATATTGTTTATATTGTTTGTAATTTTATATTTGGTATCTGTTCCTATTGTATATAGTTGTATTGGGCTTGAATAGATCTTGTTTAGATAAAAGGGGGAGATGATGGGGAAGCTCTGTTAACCAATCACGCCTAGTTAAGGCATGACTACCTGGAACCCAGGAAGAAAACGGGGATGTACCAGGTGTGCTCTCTCTTTCTCTGCATGGCTCCCACTGGACAGATAGGAAATCAGACCTCCCACTCTTGTTCTATGAGTTTCCCCTTATAACCATTAAAATATCATTGTTATTCTTGAGTTGACCTGGTTATTTATCATACCGACCTAATTCGCAATAGCTAATTCCTATTATTTTGATATTGATGGTGGTGGTGACAGTGTGTGTGTGTGTGTGTGTGTGTGTGTGTGTGTGTGTGTGTGTGTGTGTTTCCCTTCATTTGGTTTTACTGGTGTGAAGTTATTTATTTCCTATGTTTTCATGGGTATAGTTAGCCTCCTAGGGTTGGAGTATTCCTTCTAGTGCCTTCTGTAAGACTGGATTTGTGGATAAATATTGTTTAAATTTTACTTTATCTTGGAATGCTTTATTTTCTCCATCTATGGTGATTGAAAAATTTTCTAGGTATAGTAGTCTGGGCTGGCATCTGTGATCTCCTAGAGTCTACAGAGTATGTGTTTATGTCCTTTTGGCTTTCAGAGTCTCTGTTGAGAAATCTGGTGTACTTCTAGCAGGTCTGCTTTTATATGTTACTTGGCCCCTTTCTCTTGCCACTTTCATTGTTCTATATGTTTAGTGTTTTGATTGAGATGTGAGGAGCGGACTTCTTTTTCTTGCCTAGTCTATTTGGTGTTCCTCAAGCTTCTTGTGTCTTCATAGGCATGTCCTTCTTTAGGATTTTAGGTTAGAAAAGCTTCCTTCTATGATTTTGTTAAAAATATTTTCTGGGACTTTGAGCTGGGATTCTTCTCCTTCTTCTATTCCTATATTTTTAGATTTATCTTTTCATATTTTTCCAGATTTCATGGATATTTTGTGTCTGGAACTTTTAGATTTAACATTCTCTTAATTGATTTATCTGTTTCTTTAACTGTATCTTCAGTGCCTGAGATTCTCTCTTCTATCTCTTGTATTGTGTTGGTGATCCTTGTGACTGCAGTTACTGTTTGCATGCCAAGATTTTCCATTTCAGAATTGCCCCAGTTTGTGTTCTTATTGCTTCTATTTCCTTTTTCAGATCTTGAACAGTTTTATTCATTCCTTCAACTGTTTGTTTATAATTTCTTTGCTTTCTTGGTGTTCTTTAAAAGATTTATTCATTTCTTCTTTAAGGACCTCTATCATTTTCATAAGGCTGGTTTTAAAGTCATAAACGATAAAGCTGGTTTTGGGCTTCTGTATTGGAATATTCAGGACTTTCTATAGTAGGATAGATGAGCTATGAGATGACATATTATCCTGGTTGTTGCTTGTTCTGTTCTTACACCAGCATCTAGGTATCTGGGTTGGGGATATTTATAGGTCTAAGTGCTGATTTCTTATTTTATCTTTGCTGGATGGGTGCTTTCTTCCTTTGGTTTCTGTTTCCTTTCTTGTCTTCTAGCTAGAGTGGCCTATAGAAAGTCTCTAGCAGAGTCTGAGCCTCGAGTTGGGGGCCGGGGTATGGTGATGGTGAGGGGTAGGGTTATCAATACAATATAGTAGAATTGATTGAGAATAGCCTGGGCAGGCACTGAGTGGGGATAGGTTTGGGGTAGGTGGGCTTCAGTGGTTCTGTTGACCAGGCTGTCCTCTGGTCCAGCAGGGTGCCTCTGCTGTAGCTGGTGGCCAGGATATGGTAATGAAGATGGGAGAACCAGTTGGGGGTGGACTGGGCAAGCACTGAGAAAGTAGGGTTGGTGCATGGGCAACCAGCCTACCTGAGGTTCTATGGAACTGCATGGTCTCTGGTAGGATGGGGTCATCCACAAGAGTTCTGGGATAGGATATGGTGACAGGAAGAGGAGGGTCTTTTAGGGGTAGACTAAGGCAGGTGCTGAGGGAGGGTTAGTGATGTGCAGGTTCTGGCATTTACCTGGGTTATCCTCTGATGGAGGAGATAGCTCATTGTATATTGTTCCTGCTATACCCATTAGTATAAACTTTATCAAATATACCATTACCAGTATTTTTAAATGTACTAGGGTTATCAATACAATATAGTAGAATTATATTTTCTTTAATCACTCATTTAGAACAACACAGACAATAATAGGAATATAGAAAAATGATGTGGGATTTCCGCTCTATATGCTGTCATCATTATTAATGAATAAAGAAACTGCTTTGGACAGATAGCAGGACAGAACTTAGGTAGGTGGTAAAACAAAACTGAATGCAGAGAAGAAGGGTGGAGTCAGGGAGAAGCCATGGAGCCAATGCCGGAGACAGACATGCTAAAACTTTGTTGGTAGGCCACGACCTCATGGTGATGCACAGATTAATGGAGATGGGTTAAATTAGGATGTAAGAGTTAGCCAATAAGAAGCTAGAGCTAATGGGCCAAGCAGTGATTTAAATAATACAGTTTCTGTGTGATTATTTCGGAGCTGAGCAGCCGGGAAACAAACAAGCGACCTCCATACAACAGAAAAATGATGGTCATATAAGTTAAATGCACAAAACCAAGTTGAATATATTTTTTCACGTGGCTGTCCCATTTAGAGGTGTTAAATAATAACTAAATTATAAATGCACCAGTTGATCAACAGTGGAAGGTTCTACAGGAGGCCTTGCATTTTCAAAAATATAGCAAAGAAAATGTTTGGTGGATTATGCTACCTGGTATCCTAAGGACAGAGGCACTGTGGAATGCATTGGAAAAGGGAGGCAGCTCCTCATGTTTGAGTGGGGAACAACTTTATTGTCTTGCCTTTATCATTATTAGTAGTATAATTAATATTATCACTTAGGGTCAGGATGATCTGAGACCTGGGGAAATCATTTAAGTGGAAATTGCAATATCTGCATTTGATTACAACAACTATGAAAGCATGAGTACAGTGGTCGCTCAACATCTAGGTGCTCAGTGATGCCATAGAGTTGTATAGTTACCTCTACATATATTAAGAGCACACACCAAATCATAGGATGTTAGTACTGCCCTATTTTGAAAATGAATAAAACTGTGCTCAATAAAATTAACACTAAAGTAAAAGTAAGTTTATTTATTAAGATTAAGAAGATTAAGAACCAAATACGGAATTTGTGATCTCACTATAATATAAGCTGTTTGGATGAAAAATACAGATGGATCTGTATTTGGCTTGAATAGCTACAGCGAACAGTAGGTGAAGATACAGTGTGAAGTGACTCACAAGCATCTGAAGAAGGGATTGAGACAGTGGAACCTGAGGCCACAAGTCTGTAGTCCAGATAGAGGGATACTTTCAGGAGGTTCAAAAACAAGTAACAAATCTCAACTCTGGGGAATAAACATCAAGGGCATGTTTTCAGGATTCCAAAATACATCATTAAGATCAGGGTGAAAAGCCAGTTAAAGGTGACTCACACCTTTAACCTTAATTCTGGGGAGGATCTCTGCGTGTTCTGAGCCAGTATGCTCTACATAATGATTTCTAGGACAGCCAGAGCTATATAGTGAGACCTTGTCTCAGCAAACAAAGAGCCAAAAAAAAAAAACCTGAAACAAAAACAAACAAAAATGGAGAAGGTACTAACTAAAGTAGACTACCAATAGACAGATGTATACAAACAAGTGACAGTATAAAGCCAAGAAAGGAAATAAAGCTAGGTGCTTTAACACAGAAATTATTTGTGACCCTTGTACTCAAGCATTTGGGAGAACGACATATTTCAAAACTCTTTTTGTGATCTTTACAGACATTGTTCAGCTTGTCTTCTGAGCCTGATTTCCTCCACCTTCAAACAATAAGGAAAATGCTTAGCTAGACCTCAGATGTGATAAATTGGTGTGTGGTAGAATTTAAGAAATGTCATAACCTTGTTTTAAAACACTATGACTATAGTTATATTACTTGTCAATTTTGAAAACCATCTGAAATTCACTGTTTTAATCTAGATTGATAGAATTTTGTTGAAACAGGAAAATATGTTCCTGGTGTATGATTCTAAGATTTATAATCCCTCACTTAGATTATTCACTGTCTTAGAAATATCCTGCAGCTACAAGTATGGAGTTCTAAATTTTATTTTTATATATATTAATGCTCCAGGACATTATGTTATTTATTTGACTTTTACTTTCTAAATTCTACTTAAATTTCCACATTGATGAACTGGGCTATATCATACAATATACTGCATGGAATTTATAAAGTTTTGACATAAGATATAAACCTGTACAGATATGATGACTTCTAATTTCTTTTTCCCTGGAACTACACTGCATGTCTTCCCTTGGGAGTGCACAAATTCCTTTGTGAGCAAAGAAAGTTTAATAAAAATGGAGAAGGCAGACAGTCCTTAAGACATCCTTTCCTGATCTTCCCCCTTTTGGGGGGGGGAGTTACACTGAAGATTTTTATTTGTTTGTTTGTTTTAGTTTGGATTTGCTTGACCATTCATGTCAATAGGAACAGATTTGTAATTTTTGTAAAGTAGAATGGCATTTCAGGTTACCTTCCCATATAGAGCCCGTAGAACAAAAGGACGCAAATACTCATCACACAGGAAAACAATAAAGGAAAGAGAAAGTGTATTCATAGTCAATTCTTTAAATAATTGATTTTATTTAGACACGTGTGTTTTCTGTGCAGTATGGGGCTTACTTCCATACGAACACCTCCAGAGGTTCTTATGGACTCTGGAGCTAGGTGTTGTGAGCCACTGGGCATGGATGCAAGGAACTTCACTTAGGTCCTCTGGAAGAACTGGTAGTGCTCTTAAACATTGAGCCACTGATCCAACCTCTCATTGTTCGTTTAACAATTCTACTCTCAGTCCAAGTAAAAGTTCATGTCAGTGGCATAACAGCATCAATGATGTCCCAAGAAATATATCAGAAGCTGTGACTTTGAGAACCAGGCTTATAAAACTTTTTGTTTTCCTAAATGGTAGAATGTTGAGGAATTTGTGCTCCCTGAAGGGTAAAGAATGTGAGTAACATTGTATAAATCAAATAAAACAGATCTAAGGACAAATACATGAGAATTACCTATTGAGTTCTGTAAACAAAGAAACTTAGACAAAATATTAAAGTTGATTATTTCTGTTAGTTTTTTAAGTTGACCAAACGTTTAAATATTTGTCCTTCAATGACATCAAGACAAAGTGATATGTTTGAAAATTTATGAAATAGTTTATATCTACTTATTGTCTCTCATTTTGAATTTGAATGTTACTTTGAAGACACTCAACAAAAGTCTATATTCAAACATGATAAAATATCACCTGTGTGTTTGCAGAGCTTTTTTGAACAACAACTGTAAAATCAGTAGGAAACCCTCTGTGAACTCATTTATACTTATTAAGTGAAGTTTATTTCCCATCTAAGGCTTCCAAAAACATCTTTCCAAGAAATACACTGAAAATAAAGCAATCTAATCTATAATGATGCCAAGCTGATATTAATGGTCTTGGCTAAGGACAAATCCAAAGCTCAAATTCTGCCCAGAGGACAGAGGACTTCTCCACTTGATTAATTCAGAAAAGAAATGTATAATGATTAGGTTTTGCATAACTTCATATTTTTTAGATTTTATAAATTCCCCCCCCCTTTTTTTGGTTTTTTGAGACAGAGTTTCTCTGTAGCTTTGGAACCTGTCCTGAGATTTTATAAATTCTTATGCACCATTTATTGGAGGCTTAACATAAAACAGAAGGCAAGTTCTCATTAGTGTTTTGTGTACTCTGATGAAGATGTTTGTTTCTGAGATGAAAATGATAGCAATATAAGCAGCCTGTTGCTGCTACGCTTCAGGCAGCCTACAGTTGATGGTAGTCTTCCTGAATCTTTGAAGTGAAAATAATACTTGGACGCTAATTTTTATTCTTCCATTAGCATCTCAGAATTTTTAAATGTAAACTGAATGTTTATGGTATGTGTCATTGGTGGCAGTTTTTCCTAATAACGTCCTTAACTCTGCTAAATTTTGGTGATTATCATAACACCATATTTTTCATCCTCACTACATCTCTCATGCAAACACCAATGCTTCTTCACAAGCTGCCATAGACCATTCATAATACCTCACCAAAAAATTGATGGAGGTGACCACTAATCATGGGTTTTATTGGAATAAGGTGCTACAAGATATTGCTAACTGCAAAGGGGACGTCTGGCTTCAAAGCTTTCTTTCTTTTTTAAAAAAATATTTCTTATGCTTTATTTAACTTTAGTTTATGTGCATTGGTGTGAAGGTGTCAGATCCCCTGCTACTGGATCTTCAGACAGTTGTAAGCTGCCATGTGTGTGCTTGGAATTGAACCCGGGTCCTCTAGAAGAGCAGTCAGTGATCTTTACCACTAAGCCATCTCTCCAGCCCCATCAAAGCTTTCTTTGAAGAAAGAAAGACCTCTTTCTAGTGGTTAACACAGAGACTGATATTTAGTGGAAGCCAATGCTGATTTACTTCCACAAATCCTAAGATCTTTAACTGTTATGCTAAACACCCAACGAGCCTATGCTATGGAAATGGAATAACATGGATAACTTGCTTCTTAGGTTTACTCTGCATCCACTGTAAGGCCATACTGTGTAGCAGAATAATCTCTTCAAAATACTTCTGATTGCACCATTATTCTTGTCTAGGGGAATGTTCAATGTCATCGATTTATGTTTTCATACATGTTAACATCCATTGTGCTGCCCATGGATCAAGGAGTAATTTGGAATTTCTCCAAATTTTGTTATTTATGAATAAACACATTGCAAAATGCTATCACTGTCAGGCTGGTTATTAAAGAGTGTAGGTAAAAGAAATAGAAAGTCTTAGAGGTCATAGAGGACTTGCCATTCTGGATTTCATTACAGATATTAGTTATGTGAGTGGAGATGTCAAAATATCAGCTTCAATACAAATATGGAAGAAACTGATTCCAAGCCTCATGGATAAGTTTAGGGGACTCAAGAATTTAGTGACACAACTGACTTGAGGTCTAGAAACGAAAACAACCAAAAGTGGTGACTGGAGTCCAAAGTTATGACTGAATTTCTGCAGGAGCATAATAAAACTAATAGATGATGAAATGCTACTGATCAATGAGAAAAGGAATGATTGGTTGATATTGTTGTAAAATGGAGGAAGAGGGACCTTGGACTGCCAAGGGGTCACATGGCACATGAGAACACACAGGAGGTGAGAGATAGACCTGCCATGCAGGCAGCTTACCTGGGAGTTTTATTGAGATAAAGGGAGTGGGAGAGGGAAGGGAGAAAGAGAGAGATACAAAGAAGAAGAGGAAGAAGAGGAAAGGACCAGCCTGCCTCTTCAGAAGAGTAGCATAGTGGGAAGGGAAAGAGATCAGGAGTGGGTGGAGCAATTCTCTTAAAGGGACATTTTAGCAGCCATAGGACCCAGGGATGGCCAGGGTACTGCATGGGTCCAAACTGCCAGGTGACAGGGGTCATCATAATGCCTAAATCCTAACAGATATATAACCAAAATATGAGGAACCTGCTATATACATTATTGGAAAGACAGAGGAGTTAGAATATTGTACAAACTTTTTAGCATTAGTGGCCAACTTTGACTCTAACTTCGAAGGTTTTATTGTTTCCAAAAGTTCTATCAAGTGCCTCCACAAGTCTTTGGAAAGGAGACACCATTTGATGCTGTTAATTTCGTATTTGTCACATTTAAAAAGTTTGTTATGACCATCCTAATTTTCATCTCTTTTTATGGGGTTAGTAACTACTTTCTGGTTGAATCTGAGGCCTGTGCCACAGAAATGAATTCATGTCTGCTACTCTAAACCTGGTGAAAAGCAGTGGTTGTTGGTTGGGAAGGCTGTAGATCCTAGGATAAACAGTCACTTGCAAAATTGCCTTCTAGATATCTTTATTTATACCCGTAGGCCTGGACTGCTTTGTCGGAGTCCATGGATGTGGATTTGTTCTACCTTGACCAAAGATAAGAGAGTTCAGGCCTATTCTTTCTCCTTCAAGATTACAACAGGAGACCTGACCCAGAGTATGGCTGCCTACAGGATGCTTGGCCTAAGGTGTGGTTGCTGTATGTCCTTCCTAAACAACATAATATTTAACTCAAGTTATTTCAGATATTGAAGAGGTAATTTCTCTGTTTGTTCTTTGTATCTTAGCAAAGGCGTGCCCCCTGCCCCGCTCTTGGATTGGTGATGCAAATCATAAGGAAAGTAAACATGAGCAAATTCCATATTCACTGGTTGCCCTCCTGACTCTATTTTGTGTCTCTGTCTATTTCTTTTGTATATCTGTTTTGTCTGGCTGAAATTTCTAATCCACATGCCTCTACCCTGGAACGTACAAACACGTCAAGGTTGGACCCTGACTGCTCCCACTTGGTTCAGAGAAGGTTTCTGTCACAGAGGACAGTGGTTAGAGCAGCAGCTCAGAACTGGCGTACTTAGCCACTTATTCATTTTGCACATTGCAGAAAAATGAAATTTTTAAAATATGTATTTAGTCACATTAAAAATCCTTCAAATTTGTTTTCTTTACAATGAGAAGTAATATTCTTCATGAGGCTTCAATTGTTTGGTCTCTATCTATCCCACGCTGCCTATTTTGGTATACACAGGCTTCTCCAAATCAGAATATTAACATTTTATTAATAATGTAATAACACTGGAAAGTAGGGTAAGAAGGCTTGGTAGGTAAAATGCTTGCTGTGCAAGTAGAGAATCTGAGTTTAGCTTCTCGGAACTCATTTAAAAACCAAGAAATTATTGCAATGTGCCTGCCATTACATTACTGGAAACCAGGGTCAGGGAGATTCTGGGAGCTCACTGTCCAGACTGTCAAAAGATAAAATAAATGAATCTATCTAAAAAGATAATATGTCGGCCAGAAAAATGGTTTAGTGGATAATTAGTGTGTGTGTGTGTGTTAGTGTGTATGTGCAAGCCTCAAGACCTATGTTTAATTTTTACAACCTATTTAAAGGTGGAAGGAAAGAATTGACTCTATAAAGTTGCTCTCTGGATTCTACATTATAGCTGGCTATGGCACATCTGCACTCATTCACACACACACACACACACACACACACACACACACACACACACACACACACACACACACACACTGGCATAACATACAAAAGAGTTCCACGTAGCCCAGAATGGAATATAACAAAGGTTTATTTATTTGAGTATAACCTCACAGAAAGGGCATTGATCTGCAAACCTCTGTGTGTGCTAGGAACCTAAACTGAATCCAGCAAGCTTTCAATCTGCATTTATAGTACATGAAACCTTGCCCAAAGTGGAAAGGTATCTTAAAAGCTATTGGCTAAAGCAGTTCCTACAACACCTTCCCCTTTTGCCTAAAAAAGAGACTTCTACAAATACATAATACAAAACTATATACAATAAGAACAAATATTAAGTATTGTCCAGGGAAAAGAAAAAGCAAAAACATACATAAAAATTAGAATTACAACCAGTATAAACAACATCAAACAGGAAACATGATAAATGATTCAATATCTTATCCTAAGGAGTCTAAGTCTTATATTAAAAAATGGTCTTGCTAAGTCATGAAAGAAATGTAACTATGACTATCTAGTCTTTAATCCCATCAAACACCTGAGAAGGGAAATAATATTATTTGAGTAAACAGAAAGCACAATCAAGCAGCTTCCAAAAGCTGCAAGAAATGACAGAGACAACTAGCTACCTAGGTAATTACCCAAAGTCTCATTTGCAGTGTTGGGGCAACCAACTTCAACCTACATGCTCATAGTATCCAGAAGACTTTTCCATGAAGCAGGAAATTTGGAGATTTATTCTGCCTTGTAATAGCAAAGTTCATTAGTTGCTTTCTTCTGTGTCCTATAGAAAGACTGGCAGTTTCCTCTGTGAAGCAGGAACCCTGAAGGACCATCCTATCTTTTGGAAAGTTCAGCAGTCACTCTTCTGTGGGTCCTGCATGTCCAGTTCATACAGCATACCATCATGCAGTCCAGGCAAGAGTAGTTTCTTACCTAAATGGCCAGCCTTGTCACATTGAAGGCAAATTTCATAATGAGCTTCTTCAATGCCTAGCAATCTTTTTGAAGTAATTGGTGCTGCCAAAAGCAGACATGCCTCACTGTCAATAAAAGCCTAAGTTCTTAAAACATTTTAAATGCCATATAATGTAAGTCTTTGAAAGCTTTGTAGAATACCTATCCATCTGAAACATATCTCTGTACATCTAGAAAACCTAACTAGCGTGACTACAGTTTGACTATTATAGTATTATAGATGATTATCTATTAATCTGTATTTCTTAATTATACATTACATTTTTACATGAGCTGCACAAACACTATACCATAAACAAGAGCAGAAATACATATACACAGAGTAAAAAATAGACTTTAAATTTGTGTCAATAAACCAAATCCCATACCAAAATGTAAAGTATTCCTTTCTATATCATATCCCCCTTTAAATGAAACCAAACATTTATAAGCCATCATTTTGGGAATTTGGGCACTATTTCCTCCAAACTGCTTCATGCTGTTTGTTAGGCAAAGTATTTTTAGGGTTCATGGAGACTTTTCAGAGAGTCTTGTTCCACCAAACCACAATAGTATGGAAGGAATCCATAGGTTCTCATCTGTGGAAACAAAAGCAGAATCTCTTTTCCAAAGTAACATGACCTTAGACTCAAATTTTGAAGTCAAGATACCTTTAAAATATATATATCTTGCTTTAGATTAGCAGCCAGTATGACGAAATGTCTCTCTGTCCTTAGTTCATTCACAGTCAAAAAATTCAAAGAAAACACAATAGTATACATAATCCTAACTCTTTGTGTATATTCCATCTTTACATGACTTCATTTTACTCCTTTAATCTATGACTTTCTTAACTCTTTTATATTACTTATACTGTCTCTTTAAAGACTTTGTTTTATTTTTTTAACTGCCTATATTATTTTTCTTCTCTCTCCCAAGCCTATGTATATTTTTAAACACACTATGACCCATTCAGAGGTTTATTTCTGTTTGAATCTTAGAAAGATATCATTTGTTACTTTAAACTTTCCATAAAGAATAGACATCTCTTTGGTTCAAATGTAGACTAGGAGACTATATAATATAAATGTATACTTGCTTAAAGATGCTAAATTTTGCCAAATGAAGTTTATCTAAATTTTATTATAATCTTCACAAAAATATTCCTATTTTAGCAAAAATTCTAAAGGTATTAGAATTGGCAATTTAGGATTATGCAATTTTTTAAAATTTACTGTCAAGTCAAGAAACTATTATCACTAACTCGGAAATAGTATTAATGTCTCATGATTGATCCATGTGGTAACTCAATGAAGGCTGACAGAATTAGTTTTATATTCCAAATTTAATTAACAGGAATTTGAGAGAAACATATGAATTACACAGAAACAAGGATGAATGGCCACAAACATTACCAATAAAAGCAAGTTAGCAACATGAACAAATTATTTCAGTAACTACCAATTTGTCATTGCAACATTCCTCAAATCTCATGCAAGAGTTTGGGAAACAACATTTAGATAGTAAACATTTCATTGCAGAAACATAGGGAAATACTTAATATTATGAAAATATTCTTTTTTAAAATTATGATTTTGTTTTCAACAAAAAATATAGAATTTCTATAAGGCAAGGTAAGGGTCACCAGTAAATCTCCCCTCACCCTAGCCCCTTATGCCTCCTACAGCAATTGAGAGAGTGGGCTCTGTAAGAAAATGGAGCTGACCCTAGAGGTGTAAATGTGAGTGAAATGGATCAAGGGCCTGAGAGCAGAAATGCCCGTTCTTTGCTGTGATGGGTGGACTGGCCAAGGCAGTGCTGGAACAAGCGACCACACAGGGTGGCCAATGAGGGAAAGCTGGCAGGCTGAGTATCCCAGCGGATATCCTGCCCAGGGCTGTGAGTTGACCCACCCTAACATCTACCTTGTCTGTGAACAGTTAGAGCAGGAGAAGGGTACAAACCTACAGATCCATAACTACAGGATGTCCAAGACAGAAATCAATGGCTGGGAAGAATGGGGAGCCCATTGTCGATGGTGTGACAGAGGACAGTGGCCTGGAACCAGATGGATGACGATGAACACTTCCAAATGAAGATGGAAGGAAAGGGTGAACTACACAACAGCTTTTCAGTGAAATTCTTCTCCTTTCTATTTTTCTTTTCCCCTTATTTCTTGATTGGTTTTGTTGGTATGCTTTGGTTTGAGGGCTTTCTTTTAGATTTCGTTTTGTTTTGCGGGGAGGTCGAATCTGTGGAGGGAGATCGGGATGCATGATGGGAAAACCACAAGTTTTCAATAAACAAAAATGATTTGGTCCAGGTTTGACTGTAATAACTCAGGAATCAGGGAATTCTCTTTCAGTCTCAGATTAGTCTAGGCTGCAAAAACGACCATGTATCACAAAATTAAAAAATAAATAAAAATAAAATATTCCCCTCCACAAAGTGAAGAAAAATCAACAAAGAGGATCACTGTGCAGTAGAGAGTATATATTAGTTTAATACCAAAATAATTTTCATTCTGAAATAATGCATGTAAAATATCAAATATTTAGATATTTCTATCCTATCTGTCAATTCAGCTATTTATCTATCCTTAAGCTCCTAGACTAATGATTACATAAATGTGGAAAAATATTCATGAAAATGTAAATGTTTCATGTTTATATTTATTATTTATCTCTTCATTGTTCCTTGTTCCACACCAATCAGCAAAGGAATTGTAAAAATGAAAGGCAATAATCTGTGATAAGATTCATAAGTAGAAATCTTGGTGGATTCTCAGTTGCCAATGTGTACTCAGTGAGACATGACAATATAAAAATGTTCAACTATGCTGAGACTTCACCATTTGACCCTAATTATATACTTATACACAATTAATATGTTTAGACAAAAATATCAGATTATAAAATTGTTGCCTTTGGACTTTTTTTTGAGACAGGATTTCTCTGTAGTTTTTTGGAACCTGACCTGGAACTAGCTCTTGTAGACCAGGCTGCCCTCGCACTCACAGAGATCCTCCTGCCTCTGCCTCCCGAGTGCTGGAATTAAAGGCGTGCACCATCACCGCCTGGGGCTTTCTTTAAAATACCCAAAATTTCTAAAAGTGAATTTCAGGCAAGGAAATGGGCTAATCTAAGATCACATACAGTTAAACAGAGGCAAATCAAATATAAGTGGTTTGTCTGAGTGGATGTGAGGCAGAACTCAGGCCATGCTTCCTTCCTTCAAGCAACACCTCTTCCTTGGACCATTGAACATTTCACTAAGCCTAGAAAATTCAGGAATTATGAGGAAAATTATTTATTTAGTCAGAAAGGTTAATATGGCTTTAAAGAAAAATAATAGATTCAGAATTTGAATTTGTTTTTGTCTGCAAAAGTCTTAAATCCTTTATAAGCCCTGAGTTGTTAGTTTGTGGTTAAATAAAACATAATTATCTGATAAATCTTTGTGCTGTGGTCTGATTTTTCCTGTAGCACATCCAACAACCTGAGCCTAACTAGCACATTTTCTGGCTTTCTCCCCCTAGAAGAAATTGCAAGAAATTGAGCCAGCTTTTCTGTCCCGGGGCAGATTTTTCTGAGAGCAGTTTCAGTTTGCTAGATAAGGGGAAAAAGGCTTCTTTGGCATTTTTACAGGTTTAAAGCCACTAGACAAGATGCAGATTTTTTTTAAAGCAGAACGAAAACACTGTATTGTTTTTCTGTTCTCATGTCTATTTTTATCTTACAGCCATCAATCTATTAATACGTCAATTGCTAGTGTCTACTTTCCAAGACAATGATATTCAGACACTGTAGATGGTTGATCCTGGAGTTGGAATGGTAAAACCCACCAATACCAAGCCTGTAACTACATCTCCCAAGCCATAATGCCAACGAAAGGCTAGAAAAAGACAACATACAGGGGAAATTACCATCCTCCATCTTAAAGATGGAAATAGAAACAAGATTGACAACAAGAAGGATTATAGTGCAGATTCTCCCCCAGCTTTATGAGTATGAAGATGGAGAAGCACTTTGCAGGTACAAATTCCATTGTGAAGAGTGGGATCGTGGCCAAATCTTCCTCAATTCTACAGGTGTAGAAATAATTTGGAATATAGATAAATCGTTTGTACTCCCAACTGAAAGATTATGAGAATCCATGTCTGGCTGTTAGTCAAAAGCAGACATCATTCGGACAGGACTGCCCAAGTAGTACATTAGAAAATCAATGGATGGAGGAAATGACCCTGTTGGTCACTTTCAGACTTTTTGTTGACTGAAAAATCACTGCACAATCAAGTAAAAGGAAATTTAATTATAAGTAAATGATGATTATTAGGAAAGGATGTAAGTATCCTAACTGAACTAATGCTGATTTTATTGGTCATTCTCTTTTGATTCTTGGTAATTTAGTTACTTCACCTAATGTTTATAAATTTTCAAAGACTGGGAGGCCTATTATTCTTTGTGACAACATAAAAATCAAGAATTGGTGAGATTTGTTTTGGTTTTGTTTGTTTGTCGTTTTATAGATTTGACTCATAGTTTAAGGCAAATGGATAAAAACCTTAAAGACTTGGGCAGTAGTTATAAGAATACTGAAAATAATTATATGATCTTGGTCTTGTAACTTTTTATTTTTCTTGACAATTTTCAAAGAATCTTTATTTTTAAACAGCATACAAAGCGATATTTGAATGACATTTTCAGTCATCAAATATGTTTTATTTCCATAGTACAATATACAATTACTTTCATGGGAATAATGATCAAGGGTAAAGTCGGGTCAGTAGAAAACAAAAACAAACAGTACAACTTGTTGAGGATCCCGTTTTTCTCTTTATTTCTACATTTTCATGATTTAGCATGAAAAGTAGCGTGCTTTCTTTTAATATTGTCAAATCTGAATGGTTTCAGTAAAAAATTGTTAAATCTATATAGAATTGAATAATACAATATGTAATTAAACTGAAGAGTTTTTAATGAGCATTCCTTTGTTCTTTTAAAAAAAGTTATTTTTATTGACTATGTTCCAAGCCAATGCTCTGTGAACTAATACTTTCTTTCCTTTTTGAGATTATAATATATTTACATCACTTCTTGCTTTCCATGCTATTTCCAAGTTTTTTCACACTCTCTTCCTTGTTCTCTTTCAAATTTGTGGCCTCACTTTCAATCGTTACATGTGTTTATGTTGTGATTCTGTCAAATTGAATAAACTTGAAAGAATGTGGAATTAATTAAAACACAAGTGATTGAGTACACCTATGTGCCATTTTCTTTTGACTGAATAATTTGAGGTGGGAAAACCCACCTTAAATCAATATATTTTGAGCTATAAAGATCAACCTTAAATCTGGTCCACACCTTTTGGTATCAGCTTATTTACAGAACATGGAAAAAGGAAGCACTGACTCTTTACCTGCTTTGACCTCACTCATGTTGGCAAGTTTGCTCCTTCATGGTATTAGAGCCTATTTCTTTAGCATTCAGCCCTGCAGATTAAATAGCTACTGGAGCCTTAAACTTTCCATTGTAAGAAAGCCATTGATGAAATAGTTGGTAAATCTCATTTTTACATTTATAGACTGATTCTATCAGTTTTGTTTCTCTAAAGAAACCTGAGTAACAAATACATATTCCTAAATATAACTTGCTCAGTTTTTATAATATTGCTCATATGTATGCTTTAGTGACTGACCATTCGACCTTGAACCTCCAGTCAGTGTGCCATTTTCTGGAGAAAACTATTTCTTCAACTCTCAGCATTTTTTAGCTGGCTGCAGTTCTTTGTGTAGGGTTGAGGTCTCTTAAGCTTTTCACTCTTCAACTTTGGCATGTCCATTGGTGTCATCCTTGTTAAACTCATGTTTAGGCAGTCACATTGGTGGGGACTTATGGGTCTAACTTGTGACATTACTAGGAGATACAATCTCACAGCAAGCTTCATGATCCTCCGGCTCTTAAAATGTTTCTGCCTCCTTTTCTGCAATGGTTCCTAAATCTTAGGTTCAGGTGAGATTTCTAGATATATCAATTGAGCCTGGGAACTACACAACTCTGTATATTGATTGGTTGTAGCTTTATGGAATGGTCTCTATCTGTTGCAAAAGTCAATTTTCCTTTATAAAGAAGGAATACTACACTTAACTGTTTGTATAAGGACAAATTTTTGGACTGTTGTTAAGGATTTTTTCTGGTTTAATAAAGTAATTGTTGCAGGCTCACCTCTGAGATCCATGACTTCACTAGCACTGAGTAGTTGGTTAGGTTTCTAACACCAGGCATGACTTTCCTCGCATCGAGAGTGTCTTTAGTCCAATTAGGGAACTGTAGGTTACCACCAAGGCATGTGTGCCGCCGCTGCACCTTTAGGGTTATGCTGCTGTGCTTGTCGTTGTAGTTCTTTGTGTATGGAAGTTTGGGTTGCACTTATGTATGATCATCACTTAAGTCCAAGAATTCCAGAAGAAGGAATTGGATCCCCCAGGGCTGGAGTTGCAGATGGTTGTTAACCATCATGTAGGAGCTGGAAATGAAAACTGAGTTCTATGGAAGAGCACCACTAACCACTGAGCCATCTCTTCAGCCCCTCCTTTGTATTTCATAGTCTTTAAACTGAGTATTCCAATAGGCAACCCATCTTCTCTGAAACTAGAACAAAAATCTTTCTGTGCTTGTGTAGTTATATTTCATTAGTTGTCCCTTGCTAGTGACAAGTACTTAGAAGAGTTCAATTTCCAGCATTATAATAAAATTTTCATTGATAAAGTTGGAATTTAAGATCATTTTCCCTCTGTTTACCAAAACTTATAATACTTTCTGGCTTTGTAATAGAACACTAATAAATTTATGGAGGATTTTCTGTTCTTGAATTTGCAAAATTTTTGGCACCTAAACCACAATAAACAGTTGGATTGAAATGATTTCCTGGCTACATTAGTTGAAAATCCTTTGAGTTAGACAAATGACAATGATCCTAATAATTCAGTGGATTTTTGTAAAATGACAGGGTTTGCCTTCTCTTGTTAAGAGGTGAGCATGGGAAATGGGGTGTTGGGAGTGACAGGGGTGCTCTAGGGTAGGACTCCTCTCCATGAATCTAAAACGTACTCATCAAGAACAATTCTGGAGTAATACTGCCATATTCCTCTCACCTTTGTTTCTATGTTTTTGTGATGATGTATTTGTAGTATTCTTATTTTATTTTTTAATGCCATTTTAGAGGACTATATCTACACCATGTTCTCCTTACCCCAAACCCCTCCCAAACCCACAACCAAAACTCAAGGCTTCTTCTGAATCCATGCTGTTGCTCATATACACATGTTTCCAAGGCTAACCATTTGTAACTGGAAATTCCATCCAGGAGCCATTCTGGAAGGAAACTAATTATATTCCTCCCAATAGTTTGATCACCTATACTTCTTCATCTAGATGTGGGACCCAGTGTAATTTCCACTGTCCACATTGGCATGTCAACTGTGGTCATCACGCTGGTCCTGTTCAGGCAACAACATTATATTATACTCTCTTTTTAAATATAATCAGCCTAATTTATTATTTTTCATCCTTGATAATTTAAACAGAAGACTTATATTTGAAGACAATATAAAACTAAGACATTTGACATATAAACATATGATTTTTATTAAAAAAAAAAAGAAGCACCATAGAATTTAAGATCACTTAAAAAGTCAAAGTGATTTTCCTTATCAGTATGCAAAAAACAAGGATGTACCATAGTCATATATACCTTATTCTTTTTAATCCATCTCCCCAACGACCTACTCATTTGTTATTGCTCTTTTGTTATTGCTCTGCTTTTGTTGGAATCCTTCCTCTCCCAAGATCCTAAAATGCCTTTCTACTTTTGTATTAAACACATTGCATTATCTTCTGTTTCCCTCCACTGCTGTGGGACAATGGTCTGTACCCCATCACTTGTATTTTAAATAAATGCTGATTGGCCAGTAGCCAGGCAGAAAGTATAGGCTGGGTAATGGCAACCAGGTGGGAAGTAGCTGTAGCAATGAGAATTATGAGAAGAGGGTAGTTTCAGTATGCAGTCATCACCCAGCCAGAGAGGAAGGCAGACACAGAGCAAGTAAGATGAGATTGCCTCACCAAAAAAGATACAAAGTCACGTGGCTAACACAGATAAGTATTATGGGCTAATATAAGTTTTAAGAGTTAATAAGAAGCCTGACCTACTAGGCCAATCAATTTATAATTAATGTAGGCCTCTGTGATTTCTTTGTGACTTAGTTAAGTCAGCCAATAATGGCTGTGAGACTGGGTGGGACAACAAAATGGTGCCCAATGTGGGGCTAACAAAATCCACTTAAAAGCTTGAGAGAGCTTGGGCAGTTATTCTAGATAGAAGAGAATAGAGGTAAGCACAGCTCCTTGATAGTAGCACTTTCCCAGGTGGGATCTGCTTACTAGAGGCAAGTGCTCTCATTTAAGAGAGGCTTCCTGACTCAGCTTTAGCTGTAAAACCTTGCCCTTCTTTTAAGGAGTACTGCCATGAAACACTTAAATGCTGTTGATGAAAAGCTGACTGCATGCATTTTTGTGGTGGCAGGGACCTTGAAACGCCATAGAGTTGTGGCAATAAACATGGTTACGGCCAGTACCTCTGTCATGAGGCTAGACTCTTAGAAAAAAATCTAAAGAATGGGCTGGATCCAGCTGTCAAAGCCACAGCTTTAATCCTAGCCATATCACTTAGCAAATTAAAGACTCAGGTGATCAGAAAAAAAGGGATATACAGTAAAGATAGGTTCAAAGACAAAGAAAACCTCTAAATGGTTTACTGTGTGTTTAAAAACATATGTAGGCTTGAACAAAAGAATAAAGTCCTTAAAAGAAAGAGGAGAGTAGCTGGGTGTGCTGGCATACACATTTAATCCCAACACTTGGGAGGCAGAGGCAATCAGATCTCTGTGAGTTCAAGGACAACCTGGTCTGCAGAGACAGCCAAAGATACACAGAGAAACCTTGTCTCAAAAAGCCAAAAATTAAAAATAAAACTAAAAGAAATAGAGGTTAAAATTAAGCCACATAAAGATGAAAGATATGCAGGGAGTCTGGATACTGTATGTTATTGTGTTGTCTTCAAATTGTTTCATGACCAAGGAAGGAGCAAAAGCTGCTAAAAGTCATTTAGTTATAAATGCTGCTGAATTAATCCAATACATATATTTTGAAAATTCTTTGACTTTTAATTTAAGTCAAAAGATATGTTACTTTGGAGAAGAGGATTTATTTTTATTTCCACAGGAAATGTGGTACTGTGGATTCATTTTGCATTAAGAAAAATTAGGTTTGACCAAGGAAGACCCACTGAGAAATCTTTGATAAAAGGAATGACCCAGATGTCTGGATGTTCTGTATCCAGAACAGTTCAAAGACTGCTGCCTGAAGTGATCAAGCCTCACAGGATATTCCAGTCAAGACTTGATCATAATTCTAAATTTTCTTTAGGTCCCCATAAGATTATTAGCACCCCCAATCAGCAGGAAGTGGCTTGGAAAACTACACCCACATTCCCCAAAATTGGATTATGTATGTTGTGTTTTTTTAAAAGAAGGGGGGAACCCAGCAGCTTGCTGCAGCTTGCTGCAGGTCCCCAGACCACGCGGTCTCTGTGGCGGGCGGGCGGCCACGCGCTAGTCTCCGGGTCCCCATATGGGCTGTGCGGCGGTACAGACGGACCAAAGAGAGCCGGGTAGGCGCACTATGCAGAGTTAAACATTTATTAGATGGGTGATGGAAAGAGAGACAGAGA
>PVIU01009106.1:0-78440 GCA_004026605.1 Ondatra zibethicus
CTTTAGCCAAAGTTGGTTGCTTCAATGCTGCAAACATGACTTTGGGTGATTTCCGAGGTAGTCAGTTGTCTCTGTGATTTGTTGCATGTTTTAGAAGTTGTTTGATTGCCCTTCCTATTTACTCAGGTAACATTATTTCCCTTCTTGGATCTTTGATGGGGTTGAAGACTAGATTAAGGTAGTTACTTTCCTCTCATGACTTGGCCCAGTTATTTATTATACAAGACTTAAGCTAGTTAGAATAGGATATTTGCTTTTACTATCTATAATTTTGTAGTAGGTTTAGAACTCTCTTACTTAAACAAAAGGCGAAGGTGCTGCGGGAGCTCCTTCCGCTCCTTCAGCCAGTAGCCTTTAAGATACCAGCCCACTGGGGCATGGTTTCATTCATTTTAAAAAGTGGCAGCAGCCCTCTGCTCTCTCTCTTGCTTCCAGCTCCCGTTCCAACTGCTAGACTCTGTTTTCTGTTTGCTCCAAGAGGATAATGGTGTAGGACGGTGTTCTGTAAGCTTTTCCCCTCCAATAAATAACCCCTTTTAATCCAAAAAAAAAAAAAAAAAACTTGGGCATAGCAAAGATAACACTCAGCAGAGTGGAGACCAAGCCTACAGAAATGGTAAAAAAAAAAAAAAATCTACTATGTATCAGACAGAGAGTTAATATAGCAAATATAGAAAAAACTGCAAAAAATTAAACACCAAATATTAAAAATTCAATTTAGTAAGTGGGATAATGAAATGAAATGAGAGTTCTCAGAAGACACAGATAGATAGATAGGCAGACAGAGATCTTGTGATATGTATCATTCATATATATATTAATATGAATATATATAGTTGTGTTTGTTTTAACCTAAGACATTTTCTTGAGCATGTTGATATTATTTAAAATATAAACAGTATACAGTCTTATGTGGCAGCTATTAGAATTCAGTAAATTCAGTACAATAAATGAAGTTGGAATGTTGAAGATATGTTCTAAAAATGGAGGAATAAAGGGAGATTCATAGAGAGGATGTTCTGGTGCTCCCAACCTAAGTCCATGAATTGTTTACAGAACATCTTAGCTGCTCCTGCAGGTAAAATTACATAGACTTGATTAATTCCTTTGGAATTGCAGACACTAGAATACCAACGTCACTGAGGACTTTGAAGGGGCTACAGAGTTGACTCTTAAAGATCTTCTTACAGAGTGTAAACTCAAGCACATAGAAACTGAGCTTTTTAAGTACAGGAAGAGCTACACCTAGGGAATTGGGGGATAAAAATGTTACAAAGTTACGTTTGCGGCCAACCTTCATACACTACTTTCCCCTGAGTCTCTGATGAAAGCAAGAGAAAACCTTGAAGGAGAAAAGAGAACAACTGCCTATTATATATGGGAGAAAGCATTTAAATATTATGAATGTCCTCTCATCATAGACAGAAAGACTAGAAGAAATTGTATGAGAAACTTAAGTACTAAGAGGAAAAAAACTAAAAATCATAGTGAGAACTATAATTAGCTATTATGATGAGTGAAAAAAGGCAAATGTTCTGAGAATTAATTGTTAACAAAACTCACTACAAGAAATGCTAAAGGGTATTCTTTAGGCAGAAAGCTAATGGTAACAGATGGTAAGTTGTATAATAAGGCAGGAGGAGATGAACAAGTAAATAAAAACTGTCATTATTTTTCCTACTGTCAACTCTTTTAAAAAGACAACAGGCTATTTAAAGTTAAAGCGAAATTAACGGGTGGATTGCATGCCATAGTTAAAGAGAAAATATACGATGTAATAAAAATGATAGACGTTAAGGTAAGGCACCAATATAGTTTATTGTGTTTGTGATGTGGTATAAAGGAGAACATCAGAAATGTCAAATTAGGTTGCAAAATGTATCAAATGTGAAGCAAGCAGTAGAGAGTATCCCAGGTGGAACACTAACTGAAACAGTATTGACTCCAACAAACCCCAACAGGTTAAAGAGATGTGTTAGTCTTGAAACTCATAGCAACAGAATTACCTCCAAAATGTGCAATTCAGAGTGGTATTGGGGAGATAGATGCTCAGAGGCTAAGACCTCTTGCTGTAGAACCTTACTAGGGCAGTCTGTGTGAACACTGGATTAAAGTTATCTGTTGGAACCTGGTGGGGTCATCAGTGGGTACACAACTGAGACAATGACTTCCATGCCTCTCTGTTGAGAGGGCCAGACCTATGCTGACCCAGGGCAGACCGCCAAAGCTGCTGTGAATTCATTGTTTCAATAGCTGTGGCTTGTCCATAACGTGATATTTTGTAGCCCTTCTCCACATTCTGCTCTTATATTCTTTCTGCTTTGCTTCCACACTGTTCCCCAAGACCAAGATAAGGGGTTCAAATGTCTTCCTTAGGTGTGAGTGCTCAACAGTAACCTATTCTAAGCACCTTGTGGGTCATTAGTTTCTGCATTCACTGCCTTTTACTGCTGAGAAGCACCTCTTATTGCGGCTGAGAGTAGCATTTGTCTGAGTATAAACATAAATATTTAGAAAGAAATTTGATGCTATGTCAATTTCAACAAATAAGAGTATTCAGGATCACCCTAAGGCCTATGGTCTTCCTGCCACTGTATTTTAAATTGTATTTTGAACAGGTGTATAGTATCAGACATGAGATATCTCCTATGGAACTGGTCTCAAATTTAATTAGAGTTGTTGATTATCTCCCATTACCATAGTATAACTGTTTGCACAAGTGGGCACATCTTCCCTGGTACATTGCTCTTATAGTTCATAGAGCTCAAAGGTGGGTAAGAACATTAATGCTTTTTTCTTTCAGTTTCCTGAATAATGCCTTTCAACCCATGAAGCTAGCCAGTAAGAAGGAGGCTTGAAGCTCAGTTTCAGCTTGATTTCCCCACATCATGCAACCAAAGTGTGTCCTGTCTTCATAAATAGGACTGTATCACCTAGTTTTGGTGAGCAACCAATAGGGATGACAAGAGTCTACTTTATTTAGGATCCTCTGAATATAATAAAAATGTGATACATGTACACAATAGAATATTATTCAGTTGCACAATGGTTAATTATCAATATTCGGGTGAAAAAACAAACAATACACATTCTTCTTTGGAGGTAGATGCTGCCTTTGATTATCTAATTGTGTGTGGTCAACCTGGAGATTCTAAAGAAACCAGAGAGACCAGGGGATGGAGAGATAGAAAGTAGGAGGCAGAGAGGTAATGGGGCAGGAGAGATATAAGACAGTATTGAGATGAAAGAGTAATCAGCATGTATTAAATACAAGAATTAAATTGTAAAAAAAAAGAATAAAAAATTAGAAGCTAGATATGGTTGTTCATTCCAGGAGTCTCAACCTGTGGAGGCTAAGGCAGGACTGTTTGGAGGGAAACTAAGGCCAGTCTGTGCTGTAGGAAGTCTTACAGCTAGTGGTTACCCGCCCACTGTGGTGTGGCCTCTTATACTACATATGCTGATGTAAAGCATGCATCCAGCCTCTTTTCTGGCCTCTCTGTTCCAGTTGCGGGATTCATTTTCTGATCCCTGTTCAAACAGAGGATTCTGATTTGTGAATCTACCCCTAAATAAATAACCATCTATTTCTCAATTCTGAGCTAGTGTGGGATTTCTTCTAAGCATCCATTCACATTTGGCACCCATGTGGATTCCGACTCCACGCCTACTGGGTGGACGGCCTAATGGCCTAGAAAGTCTCCCAACCCTGCCTGCTTGGCTTGCTTTTACCTAAGCAGTTTTTTTGTAGAATCCCCGCCACAGCGAAGTTTACCGTGTGTGGCAACTTGGAAATTTCCCAAGCACATGCACGACTTCTGCATTCCCTGGGGTGGTTCCTTGCCAGGTGTGGTGGCTTGTGAAGCTTCCGGTTTCTGCTCCCTGCCCCTGAGTTCTGAGTTTCTTGCTCCATGTATGGAATTGATTTATTTGCTTTAAATTTTCCAAGCAAAGCATATTTTCCAGTATTTAACCAGTATTTAAGGCAGGAAACTAAAGAGGCTCAAGACTGTTCCTGTCACCACGGTGAATCTGCAACCATGACATCAACTGGACAATAAAGATTATTACACCTAAAACAATTTACCAGATCTCATAACAGGTAATTAATAAATCACTATGGCAGATTACATTAATATTGAAACTTTCAGTAATTTTTTTGCTAATACTATGGATTGTATTATGCGAAGCTATTATGGTTATGGTGATGCTTCAGTTTATTGAGTATTGGGATTCAGTTTTCTTCTCCATATTCTATCATTAAGAAAGAATATGGCACTTTTAGGACTGATACAATCTTTACAGACTAATAATGAACAGCTAGTTGGCAGGATTAATACCATTGAAAATCAAAAGTTGCCTGAAAAAATTAATAATATTAAAAAGGATAGCATTAATTTGATAGACAAAATTGAATCCATATCTAAGGATACTAAGAAGTTATCTGAAAGAATTCACACTGTTGAATTTGATAATCAAAATTTGTTAAAAAAATTATGATAAGTTAATAGATAGATTGTTTCTCCTGGATGGCAATCTGCACACTATTCAGGTAATGCCAAAGGATAATATGTTATCTTTAAAGGAAAAACTTCAGACCTTGGAATCACATGTGTAGAATGAGGACCAGAGGCTAGGTGCCTCAATGAAATCACTAGAAATATATACAGGCCAGGAGATTCAGGCATTACAAAAGACGGTAATAAAAAGATTTGAAATAATTGAGGAAATTATTGGAGCTGATGAACAGGGAAGAAGGCATAAGGACAGATTCAACATTGCCAGTAGCTGTCAGAGATGACTTATCCAAGGTTTTAGCTTCCTACCTTGTAATATACTCCGACAAAGCATCAAGTTCTAAAGGCCCGAAAGGATCCAAATAAGGTAGATGGATACCTATAGTAATGAATGATCTAAAAGAAATTAAGCAAGCTGTTGTAACTTATGGCTTTCCTTACGCATTTGTTAAGGAGATGATAAAAACTTGGGCTTCTAGCATCAAAGCAACACCACATGATTTCTTTCAGTTAGTTTCAGCAGTCCTGGATGATGGACCTCAATTGTTTAAAATTTATATCAGAGAGGAGGCCAAAATTCTGGAACAACAGGGAAAAGCAAAAGGCCTTGAGACTTCCCAAGATCAAATTCTTGGTGAAGGCCCTTATGCTGACTCACAGGTTCAAGCTCTTTATGATGAGGAAATCTTGTCCCTATGCCACAAAGCAGCCTTAAATGCTTGGGACAGGATTCAAGAATAAGAAAACAAATTGAATCATATACCAGGGTTAAACAGGGCCAGAGAGAACCTTTTACTGACTTTTTACAAAGATTAACTAAGGCTGTACAATTAGGAGTAACAGACCCAGATGCTAGACAAGTACTTATTGAATCTCTGGCTTTTGAAAATGCCAACTTAGAATGCAAAAAGATACTTGGGCCTTTAAAGGTTAGATCAGTACCTATGGATAAATGGATCCTACATACAATGAACACTGAGACATTTGACAATAATACTGAATCTTGGGTAGGAGAAGCAATTTCCAAAGGAATGAGGATACTAATTAAAATACTAAATGTTTTAATTGTGGTAGAATGGGACATTTGAGAAGGGATTGTAGATGAGAAATTCCTAGGAATAATATCTCCTCTGGGAATGGCAAAAATAGTGGGACTTAGCCTTCAGGTATATGTAGAAGGTGTGGCAAAGGCTGACATTGGACCAATGAATGCAGATCAACAAAAGACAGACAAGGCAACTTGATACCATCGGGAAACTCTGTGACGGGCCTCTGGCATGTCCCCAAGCCAAAAGTGGCCCAGTCATTCCCAGTAACTGTGGAGGACATATCTCACCAGGAAAATTAAAAAATCCAGAACCTTCTGTAAAAGACCATACAGTTCTAGATGATGGCATAAAAAATGGAGGATAAGTAAAAAATTCCAATAGGAAGTAAGAAACCTATATTCTGGCAGACTTCTATAAATGATCAAAGACCAAAGCTAAGAGTGCATATTAATGGCATTGTAATTGTTGGTTTGATAGACACAGGTGCGGATGTGAGTATCATTACTCCAGAATCTTGGTATCCAAACTGGCCTCTTCAAGAGGCAGATGTTCAATTACTATAAATTGGAACCATATCTCAAGTAAACAAAGCATGAGATGAGTTGACTGTATTGGGCCAGAAGGTCAAAGAGGGAAGCTGAGGCCATATGTGGCAAATATTGCAGTAAATTCATGGGGTTGTGACCTGCTGCAGCAATGGAATTCCCAGATTAGCATTTCTGCAGTCCCAGTAACTCATAATTCTGGGAAGGATATTATAAGGTACTATACACAAGGCATGGCCTCTTATACTATATATGCCAATGTAGAGCATACATCCGGCCTCTTTTCTGGCCTCTCTGATCCAGTTGTGGGGTTCATTTTCTGATCTCTGTTCAAACAGAGGATTCTGATTTGTGCATCTACCCCTAAACAAATAACCGTCGATTTC
Source organism: Ondatra zibethicus (assembly GCA_004026605.1). NCBI lineage: Eukaryota > Metazoa > Chordata > Mammalia > Rodentia > Cricetidae > Ondatra > Ondatra zibethicus. Next base: position 6,498 of record PVIU01009106.1, read on the forward strand.
TCAATTCTGAGCTAGTGTGGGATTTCTTTTAAGTGTCCATCCACAAACCTGGATTACATAATGAGACTCTGTGTCCAAAACAAAACACCATTAGAAAACAAACAGGCATCTAAGGAATGATAGTATGTTATAATATAATAGGATAAAACAAAAGCTGACATGTCAGAATTGGACAAAACAAAGAAACATAAGAGTCCAAGAGAAGGCATAAGAATCAAAAATCCAATCATTTGCACACTCAGAAATCTCACATAAACACTAAACTGGAAGTCATAACACTAAACTGGAAGCAGAGAATCCAGTGTAGAATTATGCCGGCCTGTGCATGCTGCTGAATGTGAAGGAAAATGGTGAGGAACTAGGAGGCATGGAAGGAGGAAAAACCATAACCAGGGTGTATTGTGTGAGAAAAAAATAGTTTCATTAAAAGGAAAAGAGAAAAATCATAATTAAAAATATTTTAATACATAAAAGTTATAGAACTGTACGTAATTGACATGAAGTTTTTATTGAAAGCAGATTCTCTCATGCCATACGTTCTGACCAGTTTTCTTTCCGTCCACTCCTCTCAGCTACTTCTTCTCTGCTCCACATCCACTCCTGCTCTGTTTTCTGTTCAGAAAAGAGCAGGCTCTAAGAGATGTCAGCCAAGTAGGACAAAACAAGATACAATAAGAAAAGGCGATAGCCTTCCTATTGAGGGAGGACAGGGCTCCCCAACAGAAGGAAGAGAGTTTCAAGAAGAGGCAAGGGAGTCAGAGACACACTCACTCCCACAGTTAGGGGTCTCACAAAACATCAAGGTAATGGCCATAACATATACACAGAGGGGCTGCTGCAGACCCATGTTGGTCTGGTGCTTGATGCTTCAGTCTCTGTAAACCCATGTTCACCCTGCTTAGTTGATTCAGTGGGCCATGTTCTCCTGGTGTCCTCCATCCTCTCTGATTCCTACATTCTTTCCTCTTCAGCTTCTGAGGTGTTCCTTGATCTCCAAGGGGAGGGACCCAATGGAGACTTTCAATTTAGATACTCTCTGCAAGTCTGCCTGTGGGTCTTTGCAATTCTTCCATTCTCTGAGGGAGAAAGTCTTTCTGATGACAACTAGACAAGGCAGGGATTTAAGACTACTAGTAATGGAAGACACGGAGCCTGAACTGGCCATCTTTAGCAGCTAGGTAAGACTTATAGTGGTAAAACTGGATTGCCTTCATTTGCATTGTTGGCCGGAGGAGGGGTCTCATAGTGATCCCTAAACAACCCAGGCTGATGCTTGGACAGAAGGTCACTCTCTGAAAACTGACAACGGGGCCCCATTGCTGAGGATAACATCCACACAGCTCTCAGAATGCAGAGAGGTTGAGATAGTGAGGCATAGAGCCTTCATCCCAGTGTTCTAGTCTCTGGCAAGAGAAACATTTTGCTATGGAAAGTGAAACCTGGACACCAAGCCAGCCACAACTCTCCTAACCTACAATCTGCCCTGCTTGCAAGATGTGTTGGGGCAATGGTACCAGAGAACTTGTGGGAGTTCCCAATCAATATTTGGTTTAACGTGAGGTCCACACCAGATCCACACAAGGAAAGGGAGCCTATGTCCAACACTTCCTGGACAGCCAGGAACTGCAGACTGGATAACCCAGAAATCTATGGAAAAAGAAATTCATGAAATTATTACTAAAGGTATTCTTCTGTACTCACAGATCTGCCTAGCTACTAGAACAGGTAGAGTGGAATATTCCCATTTTGGTTTCTAACCATATGAGGTTAAGGAGACTGTGTCTGAGGCAGAAACATATTGATATGTAGTCATATCAAATATAGATTGTCTAGATCTCTAACCTAGTTAGTTGTTAAAAGTAAAAAAAATCATCATTAAAAAAAAAACCCACAAAACAGGAACAAAAAGAGGAGGAAGCAACATCAAATCCCAGCATGCACTCTCTTGTACTAAAACTATCCAAAGATAGTAGCAAAGAGTTTAGTTCAAAATTGCTTTGTGTTAAAGACAAGAAAGGGTGTCCGCCTCTGAAGCATCTGCCCTTGTAAGTCACAGTGCTGACTACAGGGAAAGGAGTTTCAATGATGAGTGATGCCATAGATGACATTTTTGACAGGGGCAGCTGTAGGATAAACATTCAAAAGGAAAGGAAGTGACGTATTTTCAGTTGTGGGTGAATCAGACCACACAGCCCAGGTGATGAACCTGAAGGCTTGCCAGTGCTTCTTCTCCCCAGTAATTGTTTAATTCTGACATCTCCCCTCAAAAACACAAACAAAGCCAGGCCTTTGTTCTGAAAGGACAGTGCACATTGTATCAGTACAGTTCATAGTATCTTATCAATCTCCTTGTATCCAGGAAATAAGCAAAAGACATAAGTTTGTCCAAAATTTTTACAGAAAACAACCAGTAAATGAGACTCCTCCCATTTCAGTGCCTCCATTCCCCAAAAATGCAGAATAAAACTCACAACCAACTTGATATCCACAACCTACTTTGAAAGTAGGAAGACTTTGTACTTATTTGAAGAATTGGTAAATACTTAAGTCAATAAACATGACACATTTGAAGTATGAAATAGTGAGCCATTATCAGACACTTGAGTAGTTCCCATTTATAGGGACAAAGATGATCAAATAGTAACAAAAACTCCAGCAAGTCTGTGAAAGTAAAGCTCCTGAACAGTAAATGTAGTATCATGTGTAAGCAGGCCCATTCTTCCTGAACAGGATGATTTATCACCTCAATATACTAGTTCCTCGTGAAACCAATTAATTTATTTAGCAAAATTCCAACCATAGAACTGTCAACAGCCTTTCTTTTTTTTCTTTTTTTAATTGATTTTTTATTGAGCTCTACATTTTCTCTGCTCCCCTCCCTGTCTCTCCCCTCCCCTTCAACCCTCCCCCAAAGTCCCCATACTCCCAATTTACTCAGGAGACCTTGTCTTTTTCTACTTCCCATGTAACTTAGATCTATGTAAGTCTCTCTTGGTGTCCTCATTGTTGTATAAATTCTCTGGGATTGTGGTTCGTAAGCTGATTTTCTTTGCTTTATGTTTAAAAACCACCTATGAGTGGGTACATGTGATAATTTTCTTTTTGTGTCTGGGTTACCTCACTCAAAATAATGTTTTCTAGCTCCATCCATTTCCTGCAAAATTCAAGATGTCATTATTTTTTTCTGCTGCGTAGTACTCCATTGTGTAAATGTACCACATTTTCCTTATCCATTCTTCAGTTGAGGGGCATTTATGTTGTTTCCATGTTCTGGCTATGACAGTCAATGCTGCTATGAACATAGTTGAGCACATGTCCTTGTGGCACTATTGAGCATCCTTTGAATATATACCCAAAAGTGGTATTACTGGGTCTTGAGGAAGGTTGTTTCCTAATTTTCCAACAGCCGTTCTTAATGGAGCTAAGTAAGTCCATATTAAAAGTTCGTGTGGAAAACTAAATGTACAAGAAGAATCAAAAAATCACTGACAGATCAAAGTAAATAAATAAACAAATAAGTAAAACGTAAATAAATACATTAACAAATAAATAGATGTTCCAAAAGGAGATAGCTTGCTAATACTTCAACACTTTTAAATAGTAAATAGTCTCATACTTAGAGCAGAGTTCTATTGCATCATGTATGAACTAATGACCAATCCAATGCAAGAGAGACTCAGGAATAGATCTACATAAATATGCATGTATATATTACATAATATAGGCTGCATGTGATATCAAGGATGCAAAGACCTTTGGCAAATGGTATGAAAAAATTTAGATAATGTTTTTAAAAGATAAATTTAGATGCTCACAATTTGTAGCAAAGATAAATTCCAGGCCCTGCCTTTTGGTATTAGTTCAATGTCGGCTTCATTTCTTTTTTCTCTACTTGGGCTGTTGTTGATTGTCTTCACCTACTCTAAGAGCCAGCTCAACTTTCAGTCTGGGAAAGTCACGACAGTATTTGGGGTCATCCCTGCCCCACTTTTAGTGCCAATTTTAGTAACTGAAGTTTCAGTGGTCACTTTTCAGTAATATCTTTTCTACCTCAGTGGTCAATTTTTTCTTCACACTATTTGAAAACTCTTTGATTTTCTCCTGGTGTTTTACTTGCCATGTGAGCAACAACTTTAAACTATAGATATTCTGCTACAACATTTCATTATTTCTATTTTTCTCCTTTTATTCTATTTTAGTATTAATGGATAAGGAATGATATCATTCTATTGATAGCCATTTTGAAAGTCAGTTGCCTGTGTCCTGCACATTGAGTCATCCACGAAGAATTCAACACTTATCTCAGAGTTTCTCTTTACTTTCTCTTCACCCTATATCTCCAGGATCTGTTCATTTTTGTTAAGCAGAGTTTTAGTTTAGAGATTTCTTTGCAGATCTGTTCAATATAGTTTTCCTGACAGAGTGTGATTTGGCAGTTTCATATTACAATATAGAACAGCAGTTGCTAGGTAAATGCTAAGGATAGACAAATATTTTTGAAATCCTGTTTTAGTGTCTATTACATTTGAGCAGACACTAATTTCATAAACATTGGATAACCTTGTATCTTCAGCTAGGCTCAGGCCACAAGATTCTTTTCAGGGGAACTGTTGACCATATAATTCCCATACTGAGTTTGTCTGTACTCTCAGAGTCAATGCATTTGACTCTAGTCAATTTCATTTCTAAACCAGAAACAAGCTCGTGGTTTCCCAAGGGCCTCCTTACTTCTTCCTAATGAATATATGTAAAAAACTGTAGCACTTTGTTTCTGGAAGCAATAAATAGCAAGGCATCAATAATGATCTCCAGATGTAAAATTATGTACTTTACAGCTTTGGATGCAATTGTCTCCATATAGATGTGCCCAATTTGTATGATTTCAGAGATGAATGATTTTTTTAGATTATTGAAATTTTATCTTCATAGGAAAACTCATGTGGTGTCATATTTGAGAAAAGGAAGAGCATTGATGGTTCATGTCCATGATGTCAGCACTTGGGAGACTGAGACAGAAAGATCGTAAGTTCATGGCCATGCTCCTAATACATAGAAGACCTAGGCTCTCTCTCTCTCTCTCTCTCTCTCTCTCTCTCTCTCACACACACACACACACACACCTTTGGAGAAAGAGAAAGAGAATGAAAATGAATATAGGATGGGAAATATCTGTCTACATTTCTTAAAAAAATAAAAAGTCTCCTTATCCTTTGTTTTACAGCTAGCATTCACTTATAAGTGAGTACATACCATGTTCATCTTTCTGAGTCTGGGTAACCTCATGCAGGATGGTGTTGCTAGATCCATCCATTTGCATGCAAATTTCAAGATGCCATTGCTTTTTACTACTGAGTAGTACTTCATTGTGGTAAATCACCACATTTTTTTTATCCATTCTTCAGTTGAGGGGCATCTAGGTTGTTTCTAGGTTCTGGATATTACAAATAATGCTGCTATGAGCATAGCTAAACACATGTCCTTGTAGTATGAATGAACATCTCTTGAGTATATGCCCAAGAGTGGTATTGTTGGATCTTGAGGTAGGTTGATTCCCAATTTTCTGCGAAACCACCATACTGATTTCCAAAGTAGTTGTACAAGTTTGTTTTCCCAACAGCAATGGATGAGTGTTCCCCTTACTTTGCATCCTCTCCAGCATAAGAGTTGTTTTTGATCTTAGCCATTCTGACAGCTGTATCTCAGAGTTGTTTTGATTTCCCTGATAGATAAGGATGTTGAACTTTTTCTTTAGTGTCTTTTTGCCATTTGAGACTATTCTGATGAGAATTCTCTGTTTAGATTTGTACCCCATTTTTAATTGGATTATTTGATATTTAGATGTCTAATTTCTTGAGCTCTTTATATATTTTGGAGATCAATCCTCTGTCTGATGTGAGGTTAGTAAAGATCTTTTCCCACTCAGTAGGCTGCCTTTTTTGTCTTATTGACTGTGTCCTTTGTTTTACAGAAGTTTCTCAGTTTCAGGCCCATAGTCCATGACCCATGGAGAAGCTAAGCAACAAGGACAACCCTAGGATAAATATACATAGATCCCCCTGGGACACATACACAAGTTCTCCTGAGAAAATTGGGAGTGTGGGGGTGGAGAGAGAAGGGAAAGCAGAAGGGGAGAAGGGAATGGGGGAGGAGAATTTGAAATAATGAGATAGTTGAGATCGTGGAAGGACAGAGACGGAGAACAAGGAAAGAGATATCTTTATTGAGAGGGCCATTATGGGGCTAGCAAAAAAAAAAAAAACAAAACAAAAAAAAAAACAAACCTGGCACTAGAGAAATTTCCAGATATCCTCAAGGATGACCCCAGCTAAGACCCTAAGCAATGGTGGAGAGGGTGCCTAAACTGGCCTTGCCCTGTAGTCAGGTTGATGACTGTCTTAAATGTCTTCAGAGAACCTTGAACCAACAACTGATGGGGGCAGAGGCAGAGATCTACAGTGGAACACTGGGCTGAGCTCTAAAGTACAGTTGAAGAGTGGGAGGAGTGAAAATACAAGCAAAGAGGTCAAGACCATGATGGGGACACCCACTGGAACAGCTTATCTGAGCTAATAGGAGCCCACCAACTCTGGCCTGACAGAGAAGGAACCAGCATAGGATCAAACTAGGCCCTCTGAATGGGGTGACAGTTGTATGGCTGGGGAAGACTGTGGGGTCACTGACTGTGAGACCAGGATTTATCCCTCCTGCTTGCTCTGGCTTATTGGAACCCATTCTCTTTGGACGGATATCTTGCTCAGCCTAGATATAGCGAAGAGGACCTTGGTCCTGCCTCAAAGAAATGTGCTAGGGTGATTCCCCATGGGAAACTTTACCCTCTAAGAGAAGTCGATGGGGTGGGGGGATGAAGGGAAGGTGGAGGGAGGAGGAGGAGGGGAGGGAGTGAGTCCTGGATTTGGCATGTAAAATGAGAAAAGATAGTCTTGCTTTGTTTTTTTTTTTTAAAAAAAAATAAATAAAAATAAAAAGTCAAGAAATAGGGAAAATGAGGAAAAGGTTTTAGAGAGAACCAAGCTTAATTTATTTGTTAGGCTTTTTAAAGTGTTTAGAGAATACTCTGCATTAGGTCTAGCTAATGAGAGGGTTTTTTAATTAAATAGCTTTTATATGTAATTTGAATGCCATTTGTGACACATAGACAGGTGATAGTCAGATAAACACATGATAAATTTAAACATGGCTAGATGATGGACAGAGAGACAAATAGATAGACATATCGGATGTTTCTTTCTTCAAAATAGGTGATGTCAAACATTCACTAGAATGTTATCATAGTAGAAAGAAGAAATTTTAGGTCACCTTATAAATATAATGTGAGGCAACAGTATGGTTCTAATGTGAGACAAGAACAAATTATAAAGCAAGTACAAACTGTGACACAAATATTTAATATGTCAGAAAGTCCTGCAAGAGTTCAGAGGCAAATAAAAAAATTCAAATAAAGGTGCGGAATAGGAAACAACCCCTTAGAGTCCCACTGTCCTGACTGGAGGCATGAAATATACTGCCTCTGACGTTAACTCGGAAAACCACACCTGCTGTGATTGCTCCTTAATGAACCAACCCTTAAAAAGCTCAGCCCAGTGATTCACAGTTGACTAGGAACCTGGTAGAGAATAGCCCCTCTAATTTTGTCTAAATTTAACAGCCACTAATTGCACTGTGAGACCCCCTTCCTTTGTTGATTACCTTTAAGTGCTCCATGAGATAAGGTGCTAATGAGATTTTCCTTCTTTCTTTCCTTTTTAATTTTTTTAAAATAATTTTAACAGCACTATTAGCATGATGCATTATGCAAGGCCGACTCCACGAACTCCAGTTTGGTCTTCGTATGTTTTCATACATATGTGGAAGGTGATTTTGTTTTATGGCTCATATCCGCAAGTGAGGATGCTGTACTTATATCATTAACTAACAAATTGCTTTTTTACAAGGCTTGGTTGTATGAGATTAGCTATTCCTTTCTGGTTATTTAGAGGCCCTTCAGGCCTACTTTTGGTATCTCATTACTTTCTACAGCGCTTCAAAAAGAGATTAAAGACTCCTAAAGGGCTGTGAACATATGCATAAACCTGAGTGTGTTATTCTTTGAAAGAGAACAGGGAAAGAAAGTGGAGGTGTGTTGTTGAGGGGCCAAATAAAAACGTAATATATTTTGTTGCTATAGGGATTATGGTGCCTAATTTTACAATTAAACCCATGTGGATAAATTGCTTCATTTATTGAACTTTTAAGAGCTGTTGGAACACAAGCAGTGGATGTCATAGGAAAAATTTGATGTAATTTTCTTCACTATCAATTTATGAATGATTATACCTCGTGTTCTATTAATCATCATCTGAATTCCTCCCATGATGATGATGACAGCTAACATTCAGTGAGCAATCACTATATCCCTAGAACTATACTAAGTAATTTACACTCTTAATTCCAATGAATGCACAGACTAATCTTATGGGTTTAGCATCGTCATCCCCATTTATGAAGGAGGAAACTGTAGTTCACACAGTTAATGGTGAAGGTATCAATGGAAAGTTGTGCCTGAATAGGGCAGCTGTTCTAACTTTTTTGGGTTTAAAATACAAGAACAGGAGAGTCAGATGTTACTCTACTAGAAAACATTGATGAAGACTGAAGTCTGCCATTAAAGCACCCATTTACATGTCAATTAGTCACAGTTCATTTGGAGGCAAACTTCATGGCAACCAATTACTGCACTGGTTGAACAAACACAGTTTGATTAAGCAGGACGAATTTCCAGTGATTTCATTTTGCTGAGTTTTAGTGGCCCGTAGTCTGTGAACTGTGACATCAGAACTTCGCTCTTCACAATAGAAGCACTTGCATGGGTCTAGAGCAGTCTTTGATCTCAGGATGAATCTAGAAAACTATTAGAGAAGATCTTTTATTGAGTACTTTCTGTGGACCACTCCTGGTACTAAATTGCCTCGATATATTATCTCACCGATTCATCAACTTCATACGGTAATATCAACCCTTTGAAGATGCTATCTTTTTCTTTTCATTTCTCTCATGTCTCACATTCAGTCCAACAAAATCATGTATGTGGAACATCTCTGTAATACATTTCCAAATGGTTCTTCTGATGTCATCCTGATTAGAGTCCCATAATCTTTAACTATGTTGATATATAAAATGTCTATTTGATTCTTACCTCACAGAGTGTCCTTTCAAAAGCATTCTCCATATTCAGCCAAAAATAAAAACTCAGAATGCTTTTGAAGGATTTTTGTAATGATTGAATATGGGCCATAATGATTTTATTTTTTATATCAGCACCAGCAAGGGCAGAAGTCAGAATCAGATGGCCTAATTCCTAATAAAAATTTCATGATATTATTTCAAATTGACTCTCTTGTTTGTCATAGTGCTCTGGTTAAATTTTTAGTTTTAGGTGAATCAAAATAATAATTCACAATTTAAAAAAACAATCACAGTGTTCAGAGAAATTATATATGGATTGTGTATATTTTATTTTTTCTTAAAGTTTTAATCATATTAGCGAATTCTTTAGGAAATCAATTGCATCCAACTGACTCATTTTGGGTCTGGGACACCTGCTTTTAAAGATCTGATTCTAGTGTTTGTCCTATTCCTGCTTCTCCAGCTTCATTTTCCCAATATGCTCATTCCCTTTAGTCTTTAGCAGTTTTGTCTCTCAAGGAGTGATCCACAAAAGACCGGCACATTACCTTGAGGTTATGTTAATGAGTTCAAACTAGAACCCAGATTACTCTGACCTTTACTAGAAGTATATAAGGAGAGAAATTTACTTCTGAAAAATTTTTTCTATTATGTGGAAAAAATGTGAATCTATCAAAGAAAGCATATTGTACCTTACATATTCTAAAGTATGAAACACTCATTTTCTAATTGCTTGCTATTGAATTTGATTGTTAATGAGATATTATTGAATAGTAGCTTATAACAATAACTGCATTGTAAAAAGTTTAGATTTAATATAATACTTTAATTTTATATGATTTACTTATATATTCTCTTCTGTTTTCACATTCTATAGAACATTATTGTATATGACATATATACTAATCATTTTAAATATTTTCAGTTAAATATTTGAAGTTCTATGTTATTTATTTTTCTTAATAGTTATTTTAGACTTTAATTAATAAAATTTAGTAGTAAGACTTTAGGTTTTGTTTACAAAATCCTTTTCTGTCCAGCCTTGATAGATAACAACAAACATTAATTTGTAGCCTTATATTTCTTAATTCATATCCTTTCAGAAAATGTTTTATGATATAAACATCAACTTATCTATTATTCCTTTCATGGGTACCAAATACTAAATTTCCATACTAAGTGGCCCTACATATCTTCTTATAAGCTTGCTGTTTTAAATCATTACTAATGGCTTTATTTTGTCTGTGCTAAATTCTGATGATGCCCCTTGGAAGGTGACATCTGGTCATGGTCATTATTGTGCATAAATTAAGTGGTTGTTTTGTCAAGTTCCACAAAGCCTACTCAGTACTGGTAAACAAGTAATCTTTGTCTTCACTGGATACAACAATCTTGGGAGAAGTCACATATTTTAAATATACCTAAACCAATGTTATAGTTCTATAATCTGGAGTAACTTTAATGTTCAAAATATGCAAGTAATGTATTATGATTTTAGTCAAGTCTCATTTCTCTTTTATCAGATGTTCTTTTCTAGTTTCAATGACAATGTGCTCTGATGAAAGCAAGTTAAAGAAATGGTTTGTTTTCACTTACAGTTCATGCTAGATTCATGTCTAGGAAGTAAAGGTGTCAAGAGCTGAAGCAACTGGTTGCATCACATGTACAATTCAGGAGCAGTGAGGGGTGGGTGCATGCCCCTGCTCAGATTCCTTTCTTTATCTGTGGTCCAGTATCCCAGCCAGTCACATTTAAGATAATGTGTTTAAGTGACTACTTTTTCCTTCTTTTAAAACTAACATTGTATTCTTTTTACTCAGTTTTATTGTCAATCCTGTAATGTTCGATCTTTTCTGATTTCCAGAATTTTACAAATGACAGTGAGGGAATGTAATCCCTCAGCTGAAACAGACCCTATATCATTTAGTCGGCATGTTCGTTTCACCCACAAAACTCCAATGTATGTGACATTTAGTTAAATTCTATTGATTAAATATCTTTTGAAAACATGGCTTCTTTATTTCCCTATTAGACATGCTACAAACATCTGATTTCTGACACATATTTTACTTAATATCTACATCTGAATTTAATTATCTTTGTGTTATTTAAATTTTTCTATCTATTTTATTGAGTTGTTATTTAAATTTAGTTGTTATTTACAATGTATTGAATTTGTTATTTACAATTATGTAAGGTAATTATTTACCTTACATTTGAAACATATATTTAAATTTCAACTACTGGTTTGGTAATTTAATATCATCAGTTCACATTCTCTCTCAATATGAGGCATTTGCAAAGATCTGAGATCATCTTAATTTTTTTTCTTGAATAATGAGGTTATTTGAATATTGTTGAAGGAGGAAAGACTCAGTGGTCTTACCCAGCATTGGAGCCTGTTTGCTACAATACTGACCTGCCAGTCAGGATGTGTCCACAGGTGGGATAGTGGCATGAATCCTGTAGTATAACCACTTTCTAATCAGACTTGAGGACTGCTATGAAAGATAGAATTCATATCTACTTATGTACACCTGATCAAAATTCCATAGCAATAGAGTTCAGAGGTCCTAGAGTGGGCCCTACTACTATTATTTTACTAAATGGTCTATTCAAACTGCCTTCTAAATACTTATGTTTATATTCATATATTGGATTGCTCCCAACTTTGGCCAGTGAAGATTCTCTTAGTCTACAGCACTCAATAGAGAGACTCATAACTAGTAAAACTTGTTAGGCTAAGTGACTAAGATTGTTTGTTTAACACTAAATAATATATATTTATCAAGCCCTTCTCCAAGACTCAGGGAGCATCAGAGAAGAGGAGAAGGAAAGTATATATTAAAAAAAAAACTACGAAGTAGAGAGGTGTGCTTTTAACTGCTGTCTTCTGGCCATAACATGGTTGTGACAGTCACAAACTCATAGCACCTGTGATTACATACTCAAGGTTGGCTCAAGATCAAGTCAACTGACATTCCAGCATAGATGGTGGAGGAACTCACAAGGCTGTGAACCTGAGCTATCAGCCGTTGCTGGCTGCTGGTGGACAATGAGAAGATGGCCATGCCATAGATATCCTTATACCCATGCTCATACTGAGGCACTACATAAGTAGCAGCTTATTTTAAAGCAGAGCAGAAGAAGGGGACATTAGGTAGAAGTGAATTGGAAAGAAATTCCTGGGGAGAGTTACAGAGAGGAGTGATGGGTGGATATGAAAATATTTCAATGAGTATATGTATAAAATTCTCTGATAATAATGAAAGAATAAAACCCTCAAATTAAAAATTAATCTGGGATTCTCTTTAAAGTCAACTAGAGTATTTGTAGTATCTTCAGTTCTGAAATGTAGATTCAACATTACTACTATCTTATACTTTCCAAAGATATTCAACTTGCATACTTACATGTTGAAACGTATATATTGTTATGACTGTTCTGTTTTAAAGTTATATTTTAATTTTATATTCATATTTTGTTATATTTTAATTTTAACATGTTTTTATGTACTAGATACTGTCATCTATCTATATATCAGTGTCTCTGTATCTACATATCTATCCATCAACTTAGCATCAAACCTCCGTCATTATCCATCTACCCACGTGTAGCTCTCATGCAATTACTGTATAGAAAGGCTTGTTTTATAAATATACTGTGGTAGTTTGAATGCAATTTGTACCCATGAACTCATGGGGAGTGGCATTATTAAGAGGCGTGACCTTTTAGAGGTAGTGTATCACTGTGGGGGGCTTTGAGGTCTCCTGAGCTCAAGTTACACCCACTACCTCAATCCTTTTCCTGTTGCCTTCCGATCAAGATGTAGAATTCTCATCTTTTCCAACACCATTTTTGCCTGCATGCCACCACATCCTTCCACAATGATAATAGACTAAACCGCTGAACTTTAAGGCACCCCAATTAAGTATTTTCCTTTTATAATTTTGCTCTGGTCATGTTGTCTCTCCACAGCAATAGAAACCCTAACAAAGGCATATACTTAAATTTATATGTGATGATGGCTATTCTTGGTTGTCAACTTGAGTACACCTGGAATTAAGTAAAACTCAGTTGGCTGGGAACACCTATATGATTTTTTATTTTATTGATTTTTATTGACCTCTACATTTTTCTCTGCTCCCCTCCCTGCTTCACTTCTCCCCTTCAACCACCCCCCAAGGTCCCCATGCCCCCAATTTACTCAGGAGATCTTATCTTTTTATACTTCCCATGTTGATTAGATCTATGTATGTTCTTCTAGTGTCTTCATAAATTCTCTGGGATTGTGATTTGTAGGCTGGTTTTCTTTGCTTTATGATTAAAATCACTTATGAGTGACCATAGGTGATCTTAAAAGATAAATTCAATTGATATGGGAAGGCCTACCCTAAATCTGGATTTTTGAGGTGGAAAGATCTACCTTAAATCTAGGTCATACCTTCTGTTGGCAGCTGATATAAAGGAAGTGGGAAAAGGAAATGCTTGCTCACTCTCAGTGGAAAATTCATTTCTTCCCTGGTATCAGAGCCTACTTTGTCAAGATTCTGGTGTATACTGAAGACCAGGTGAGACACCAAACCTCATAGACTGAACAGCTATTGAATTCTTAGATTTTCCATTTCTCCATTAGTGTGTATTTATGTATATATGCATGCACATATATCCATCCCATCAGTTCTGTTCCTCTAGAGAACCCCAACTAATACTATATATTATATATGACTTATTCCATAGAAATAAATGCATACATTAAGCCCTATTTCAAATGTATTGGAATATATATCTAGTATCATGAAGATAAATAAAAAAATGAGATGAGAGATTAGCATCTTAACTGCCTTGAATAAAAACCTCTACAACGTGGATCAATTTTGTAAGTGCTGTTCTGCAAGGAGTTTTAGTTAATAAATGATGGTTTTTAGATAGATACAAACTCTTTTGTATTCATTAGTACAATGACTTCCAGTGGAGATCCACATTCCAGCCGATTCTCTGTCTCATCTTGGTCTTCTATGGGACTTTCCCTCGCAATTATGCAACAGTACAAGGTGAAATGCGTTACAGATACAGAAGGAAGAAAAGCAAAGTCATTAGAGTTCCTCTCTGTGAGAAACGTGACCTTCTTTTTTAAAAGCCTGAAAGATAAGCATTCTAACTGTATCTTTGAATCACAAGGCTATAGAAAATATATTTGCAAGTAAAAAAGGCAATAATATTCCTGCTGCACCCACTGTTAGTGTAATTTTCTAGATGGTTCCTACAGAATAAAGCAATGAAATGATAAAGATGTATCAAATCTTCCAGAAAGTATACAGTTACTTATAAATTCTTTTCAGTATTTTATCACTTTTATTGAATTTCTTTTTAAAAATATATTAATGTTGGTAAATAGGACATTATAACAGTACATTGATGAATTCTCCAAAATGTGAATTTGTAGCCACATAGCACTAGAGGAGAATGAGACCTTCTGCTGTAATGAAAGGCACTATACCTAATTATCAATATAAAAATGATTTCCTTCTATTTCCTCATTAATTTGCCGCTTACATCTGACAACATAATTAGAGTGATTTTGAATGACTGCAATACTAAGAATCTTATGTTTTGCTTACACAAAAGGAGCATTGTCAGTGCTTTTGCAAGCACAGAAATGCAGTCATCTGCAAAGACACTAGAAAGGAAACCCAAATTTTTCTCTAACATTTTGGGCATCCAACAGATAATGTTAATTTATTACTCCAAAGACCTCCCAAAGTTTACTTCATTTCATACTCTGTAAAATATAAAAATTCCTGGAAATATCCAAAGTATATTAAGAAAATATCCTAAGAAAGAATGACATGATATATGTGTGTATCTTTGTGGGGGTGTATGTGCAAATGTGGGTACAGGAGCCTAAGGAGTCTAGGCAAAGGTTTCAGATCTCCTGGAGCTGAAGTGACAGGCAGTTGTGGGCCATCCAGTGTTGGTACTGGGAACTGGTCTTGAGTCCTCTACAAGAACACTTGCTGTTCTTTCCCTCTGAGCCCTTTCCCCTGCCCCAGTTTCCCCTCTTTATGAAGTATCCTGCTTCAGGTTTTGTTATAACAGTGCAAACCAAGAATAGCATTAAAATAGATTTTAGGTTTCTTTTTTTTTAATATAATTAAGTCAGTTTGTAAAGATGTTTTGAGGAATGACAGTGTAAAAGGAATTCTCCACATAAAAGCTTGCAAACAGTACGGACAGTGACTGGAGCTGGATCATATAAGTTTGATTTGTCCCACACAGCTAGGAAAGTGTTTAAAGTAGGTATTCAAAAATATGTATTGAATAAGTAAATGTACTTTAAAACTTTAATACTTAAAAACTGCATCAAAAATGGATGGAGACTTATTTAACAAGCTGTAACACCATTATGTGTGAGGATTATACACATCTGTGATTAACTTCGAGCTTCCAATACCGTGTTGGTGTCACAGTAAACAAAGAAAAATAAGCACTACCTCTTGGAGTCATTTAACTAAGAGTGAGTTCAGATTTGAATTATATTCTTAATATTTTCTGTATCTTCCATCCTCTGTCTGCTCCATGACTGCCTGCCCAAGGGCTGTGTCTGTCACTGTGTCTGACTTGTCTGGTGTGTGTGTGTATGTGTGTGTGTGTGTGTGTGTGTGTGTGTGTGTGTGTATCTGTGTGTTTCTGTGTGTGGTGTCCCCAACAAAAGGCTTCACTATGTGTTTGTTAAACAGTATAGAAAGCACCATATAGGTACAGAATGGGATACTTTACAGAAATCCTTAACAAAATTTTACAAGAGATTATGTAACTGACTCCAAGTGATCCTCACTGACCCAGACAACAAACAATATTATTTATTAACCAATATCCATACATTGTTATTTTCAATCTTCACAGTAGATTTTAGGAAGTTGCTTTCAACTTTCAGATTTTGTGCTTTCAGCAAATGATACACAAGCATGGTGGTCAGCTCCATAGAAAAGTACATAATTTCAGACGACAGTAAAGCATTAGCTTTACTTATAAAACTTGATTACACTGGAAATCCAAGGCAAGTGAGGTTATTTGTTACATTGGTCCCTTAAAGGCATGTTAAACAAACAGGCAAAGTACACAGAAGGCTCGCAATCTTAAGTCTTTAGCAACCTCAAAGTGTATCATTATCAAATCTAGCTGTGCGGTTCAAAAAAGTTCTAGTTTCAAAAGAGATAATTTGAGAACATTGCATCTCCACACATATGTTACGAAAATATGAAAAAGAAAGAAATAATTTGCTCATGGGGTATTAAATAATGATCATGAGATAGGTAAAATTTGTATTTTGCCAAATCTAGGCACATAATTCAGTTTTAAAACTATTTGTGCTTTAACATCTCATTTTTCTTGAACTGAATCTGTTTTTTGCGAAAAGAAAAACATATCATAGCTTTTCTGTGTTTTTATTTGCACCCAAACCCCCTAACATTATTTCAATAATGGAGGTTGTATTTCAACTAAAAAAGTGAATGGTAGATGGAATAACTTACAAGGGATTTATACTTCTCTTGGTAATAGTGTTATTTTTAAAATTGCCAAATATTGCTAACGCTTTTCCATCTTTAAGCTAGGCTGTTTTGCATGCTAGCCAAGTCTAACCTAACCATACTCATAGCACTAACCCTAACCTTTCCATACCCCTAACTCTGACCCTTCCATTTGCAAGCTGGGTTATTATGATACTAGCTACTGATGCTCTATTTGGAATATTATCTCTAAAATTTATGTCTAACTGGATAATAACACCAACATATTAGAAGTACTATGGCAATAAGTCAGTCATTCCTCTCAGAAGATGAGCAAAGTTAGAGTGTATTGGTTCTGTGCAATTATGCAGAACAGCCCAAAACCTAAATGGATGTTGTAGAACCAAACCAAACTGGACTTATCTCAATAAGTTACAGTTCATACAGAGAATTGCTCATGTTAAATAGAACATCCCCATTTCAATGCTGGCTATACACACTGTGGTCAGTTGAACTCATCTCTCTGGCTTTGATGATCCACCTATTGTGTAACCTAAACCGCTGAAGAACCAAGTTCACCGCTGAAGGACTTGATGGAAAAGTACTTATTTTGCATTGCTTATTATGTTTGCTAAACTTATTTGTCAGCTAGGTTTGACAGATTTTGACCATTGCTTATCCTCAGTACCAAAATAATAATGGCGGAATATAGGAAAAAGCTACATTCAGGGCAGATATGAAGAAGTTTCATCTCAGCATGAACATAAAAATATTTAGGTATCTATTAACACAGAGTCATAACAGCATTTCCTTAAGAAATTCTGTTATGCTTGAGGATCAAGATATAAAGCCTCATATTTTCTTCAAATGGGGTTGAACATGAATGCTAAATATGACTCACAAAGAAGAAGCCATGCAAAGTCTTGCACATATTTGGGATTCCCTTCTGCCACTGAATTACCTACATTAGTAGGTCACAAATCTATAGATAATTACCATTTCTGCTCTATGCCTATCATTTGTAGCAATTTGTTGATGACAGCTCTTTTTGGTTTCTGAATGGATTTTCTGGACCTAAAATGAGGTATTTCACACATAATAGATGGTTTGTACCATATCGCATAACACCATAAGTGTGCCACTCTTCAAACTCGAATGTATACACAGTATCCCTGATATTTCCTATCTAATAAGTAAGACATTCTCTATAGTGCTATCTCAGCCCAAACGTTATCACTCTGCCCATTCAGACTGATACACACATTTTATACTCATACAAGGCATTTACTGCCAATTTCAGAAGGATTTTCCAAAGTGCCCAATTCATACAACTTAATGATAGAAATAGATGTATAGATAAGGCATTTTCAATTGCCATGGAAACATATGTTCTAAGCTCATGAACATGTGATATATCTCTAGTAAAAGTAAATAAGTTAAAACTTAATTGTCTTCAAACACCTGGATTTGGAAAAGGGCATCAATCAAATCAGAATAATGTTCTAATGATAACTTGGCCTTACTTGTCAGTTCTGAGTCTAAGTTCACTCAAACGCACTTGCCTGGGTAAGGAAAATGTTGTATCACATGAATTTAAATAGGCTACAAACAATTTCTATTTAATACACACACGTGTGTATACACGCATAAGCATACGTTACAAATATAATCCTTTAATGAAAAGCTATGAAAAGTTGAACGTAGTTATACAGCTTTCATTCTATTGCTTGTCAGGACAAGACATCACTAATAGTTAATGTTACTATATATAACACAAAGGCTCAATGAATAAAGGTGCCTACCATTAAGCCTGACACTTGACTTTGTCATCTGGGACCCACATAATGGAAGAAGAGAACAGCCTTGGTAAAATTATCCCCTGATTTCCACATGTGCTCCATGGTATACAATATGCTCTCAAATGAAAAACATAAGAAAGAACCAACCCCTCAAAATGTCGAAAAATTAACTGGAAGAAGATAATTTGAAAATAACTCATATTCATGGTTCCTTCCTTATTGGAGATAGCTGAGAGGAATGACTAGTGGAAAATTAATGTGTTCCCTTGGTCTCTGCTACTATGTTGACAGGATGGGTCATCTGGGAGACTCTTGAAGGGCAATTACATTTTAAAGTAAAAAAAAAAATGCTGACACATTCCGAATGGGGCTGAGAGCTTGGTGTGAGCCCTGGCTCTTCATTAAGTCAGGTGCACCTCCAGTCAAACCAAAGCGGCTTTACACACACCCTGGTCCCATCAGGGCACTCTGAAAAACGTTTCTCTCACCACAGAAATTCAAGAGCATAGCCACTATGAATAGGCTATTTTTAAAATCTTCTGCTTTCCACATATTTATATATGACAGCAAGCTTCAAATGAATATTTTCCCCTCCTTGAGCTTCGGTTGGCCTCACGCAGCTTTAACAATGTCGTTAAAACACCCAGTTGAAAGAAATGAAATAATGCCCATATAGGCATCTGTTTGATGAATAGCTGAGCATTGGTGCCAAATATATTTTCTAGATGTTTGAAGGGGATTTAAACAACAGGCATTGTTTCGTGCTGAGTCTTCAGCGCAAGCAAAGTACAGGCATTTGGGAAATCTATGTATTCAAAATCCATCATATATTTGAAACATAAAGCATATCAAATTTCCTCTGTCAAACAAAACCATAAAATGTTCATGAGTGAGTTCCCAGGCCCTTGAAAAAAATATTGCTTTTTCCAAGCAACCCCCTCACTCTGAAAAATTGAGTATCGGAAAAACTTAGAATTTGAGAAATTTAGTATGCTAGGCAATTAAGCCCTTTCCATCCATCAGATTCGGTTTTACCTTTGACCATGACCACTTTAATCACAAATTATGGAGAATGAGTAGTTCACAATATGTGTTTATCATTAAGTATAATTATGTCTCAGAAATTGTAGCAAAGTTAAGACTCATTTAGTATGAAGAAATAAGTTTCTTCCCCCCATACATGATTATAAGGGATATTTCATTTCTAAGATTGTCATCATAAATGGAAGGAATGTATGCTCTGCATTAATAACCTTTTCAAGGAGATGAGAAGGTCTGAGGGTATATACATATTTTTGATGAACTGAAGTTATCCATCAAGACAGTCACCCAGGAACAGTAGAAACTGGGATGGCTTGGTAAGCAACACCTACAAAACAAATTCAAGAAATAAACTCTCTGAGTTGTAATTTTTCTCCTCTTCAAAATTATATTGCACTTTTTAAAGAAAGAGAAAGTAAACTTAAAAATCTTCCTGTGTATGTGTGCACACATGTGCCCTTGTGTATACTGATGGGGAGAGCGACATGAGAGCTCTGGAAAAACTGTTCACTAGAAGTTTCTTGAAGAAGCCTCCAAGGACAGAATATTGGAGAGACAGAAGAAGGACATTGAAATCTTGTAGCGAAGCTTTCAGCACGACCTGCAGTAAGACATCTGTAAAGGAATAGTCTACTTATCCATGGGAGTGGTCCAGCTTGCATTCTGGTCTTCCCAGATGGACCCATAAGTATGACGAAAATAGTCTAAATATTCTGAGACATGTTCTAGGAAAATGGTTGGATTGCGGGCTAAAGGGAGGTATGCTAATTATCAATATGGTGCCTCTGAGTAACTCACCTGCCTTTGTTATTCATCTTGGATCCTACCTAGATGACAGTGGAGGATACTGGAAAGAGAAAGGGGACCTTTCCGGAATTCTGTGTGGCTTTAGAGTTTAGTAGTTTCTACACACAACACAGCCAGTGAATTGTCAAAAAGCTGTCCAGGATCCCCACACAGGTTTCCAGGAATTTCAACAATCAATTCTTCCCAAGAACCCTCATACCTATTGCTGATTTTTTTTTTTTTTTTTTTTTTGGTACATGAGCAAACTGTGTTCTTGCCACCAGTCTTGGCTACTGTATTTGGACCAGCTCTAATATATTGCTCACACATATTGAAATACCAGTCTTGAATTGTCTTTGCCTTACATGCTTGTTTTTTTTCTTTATAGCTCTATCAGTCATTTCTGGCTTTTGTACAAAAATATCACATAAGGAACAATTGAAACACCTGGCATTGATTTTTGTCACAGTTCTGTCTTCTAAAAGTCAATGTTAAAGATGCTGGCAAACTTGGTTTCTAGCAGTGCTCTCTTCCTTGCTAGCAGACAACTGCTTTCTTGTTGTAAGGCCATGTGATCTTTCCTCTGTGGATGTTCTAAGTTCTTCACATAATGAAAATAATATTGCTGTATAGGAATTCTACCTTTATCTCTACTAGAAATAATGCCTTCCTTAAAGGCCTTGTACTCAAATATTGTCATACTGTTAGTTGAGACTTCAACATACATATTTAGGGAAATGTTGATCCATCTATAGCTCCTCTTTCCTCTGTAGGATATCTTAAACATTATCTTGAGTTTCCATTCTGTATTTTTTTTCCTCTTGCTTATAATTATATTAAATCATTCCTCTTAAAATTATTGTATCTTTTCTACCCTTGAAAAATTGCCTAATGAAAAAAGGCTGGTGATTTCACTGCAAACCCCATCTTTTCTATGTCACCACACAGTATATACAACTGAGAGCCTGCTTTACTGTAAATTGAACATTGTATAAGTTACTCTAATGGTCTGGATTTAGCATAATATGCCAGATCTTATTTTATATTTAAGAATATATATATCCATCTGCTTTTACGGAGTCACATATGAACAGCTACCTAAATGCTTCCCAAAGATGTCACGACCATAGTCTATTCAGATTCCTACCCTCAATTCCACTTTTTTTTTTTGAAGAATTCCTTGTGTAATCTTTATGACATATTTCCCTTTTTAAAGTTGTGAAAATTACATAAATAATATAAATCAC
Source organism: Ondatra zibethicus (assembly GCA_004026605.1). Classification (NCBI taxonomy): domain Eukaryota; kingdom Metazoa; phylum Chordata; class Mammalia; order Rodentia; family Cricetidae; genus Ondatra; species Ondatra zibethicus. The sequence goes on from PVIU01009106.1 coordinate 28,065, forward strand.
CACATGTCTGTCTCAGAAATCAGGTTTTATTCTTCTATTTTCTTCTATGACTAAAGCTGGGATAAATGACTCAGATTGTTAGTGAGTAGATCTGACCCAGCTCTCTGTTAACGAGTTACATCTTGGCCAAGCCAATTAAAAAGGAACACCAGGCCCCTGCTGCTGCCTGCTGGTCTGTTAGTTAAACTTCCACCATCAACATTTCTTTCAAAAGAGTTCACAAAGGAGGTCAGGTGTGTCTTTCCAATATATTCAAGTGCATAACTGAGAAAAGATCCCAAGATTTCCCCTCATGAATACCCTCTGTAGGCCCCAAATTTATCCTAAATAAGTTAGGCCTTTTAGCCCCTTATTTATTCTTGGATATTATTGCTTGTTAGAAACAGAAAACATTTGTTTTGTGTCTTTGACAATTTATGTTTGCATATATTAAGTCTGATGCATTTTTAATCGCCCTCCAATCTCTCTCATCCTTCCTTCTCCCCTGATGAAAACTTAATCTTACTCCTTATGTGACATCCCCTCCTTTTTTTTTCCCTTTGACTGACTGAGAGTAATTATTTTCTGCAAGAGGAGAATCTGGGGATTATAAGCTAAAATATGGATATAATTTATTAGTTGCTACATAACTAGTCTTCTCCTAGAACTCAGTAACTGTTCACAGCTACTCGATGAGTCATGAGTATCAAGAGGACCCCCTAATATAGAATGAAATTGTAAAAGGTCCAGCCTTGTGCAGGTCTTATTCAGGTGACCATAGATCTAAGTTCTAGAGTGCAATGGCCATGCTATATGCAGAAGATATTCTTTAATAGGATTTTTCTTCAACCTCTGGCTCTTAAATTATTTACTCTCACTTCTTCAATATTTCCTGAGACACTGGCACATCCAGCAAACCTAGCTTTCCATCAACTGATAAGTGGATAATAAATTCATGGTACATATATACAATGTAATCTTATTCAGTGATAAAGAAAAAATGAAATTTTATGGTAAATGAAAGGAACTGGGAAAATCTACTATGTAGGGTGACCCAGCCTCAAACAGATATCCATTATATATCCTTTCTCAAGTGCATGTGGTTTTTATAAGTTTTATTAATTTTATGTTCCTGTGTGTCTGCATATTTGTCTGTGCTTGGAGCTCAAGCAGGTTAGAAGAGGGCATTAGATTGCATGAAACGAGTTACAGATGGCTGTGAACTACCTTATGGGTACTTGGGTACTTAAAATCAAATCAAGGTCCTCTGTAAAAGCACCAAGTACTCTCAACCACTGAGATGTGTCTATAGTTCATAACTGAATTTTTACACTAGTCTATTTAAATTGAAATGCTCACAAAGCCAGGAAATTAGAAGTGACTACTTGGGTGGCGAGGAGAATTAAAGGATAGAGGACGAAGAACACATAAGATGTGAAAGTGGAGAGGGGAATACTGGGGATAAAAGGTTTAAATGAAGATGAGCCTTGGGGTGTGGAGAAAGAAGTTGGGAGAAGGGTTACACAAACCAAGGTTATATAAAAAAGCCCTATAGACACCCACTATTTTGCATCTATAATTTAAAAAATAATTGAAAATAGTTCAAACATAATCACCTATACACGTAAGTGGATAATGGTGTCTTCAGAAGCCAAAGGTTAATAAATAAAAATCCCAGTACCAGATATAAGTCTTTCTGATATGTTTGTCATGGAGACTCCAGATAGCCCCAGGATTTTCTCAATGCCCTTGATTGTAGATAAAAATTACATCCCAAGAACCATGATTTGAACATACTTAAAAAAACATATAATGCTGCCCTCTTCAAAGAATATTGAACTGTGGTATCTAAAGGATTATGTTGAAGACCTAGGTGTAGGAGCACAAGTTGAAAAAGTCAGTTTAAAATTTAATCTCTAGTGAAGGAAAAGGTGAATTGGGTTGGATCTGGAATAAAATAAAAGCAAATAGATCTGAGTAGAGTGAAACAAACAAAGGAACAGAAAAACAAAGAGCCAAAGAAAAAGCAAAAGAAACACAATATAGACATAGAGGCACAAATGTTAACATGCTCAGAAATCCCCTAAAAGCAAAAATTCAGAAACCATACTGCATAAGCCCAAGATCTGTCAGATAAGAAAAAGAAAAAATGCCCAGACAAAGCAGCATGAGAAAAAACAAATTCTCCAAAAATAACATTGAGTGTATTTTGTGTTAGTCATCTACTGTTGAACATGGGCCTGGCCTTAGGCATTATTTACATACACAGTAAGATTCTGTTAGAAATAGGAATTGTTTTACTTACAAGTGGTTATCATTTGATGGTTACTTCTGAGTTAGGGATGTGGGCTTGCGTCATTATCCACTCTCAGCATTGGAACCCAATGAGACCCACACTTGCTACCACAGTCTCTCTAAGTTCACACGTGTGTTAAGAAGACCTTGTGTCCTTTGCACTCTCCATCACCTCTGGCTCTTACAGTCTTCCTGTCTGCTCTTATACAGGGTTCTCCAAGTTCTGAGGGGAGGAAACTGAGGGAGACATTCCATTTAGGATGGCGTATTCCAAGGTCTCTCACTTTTTGTACATTGTTCAGCTGTGGGTTTCTTCATTTATTCCCTTCTGCTGCAGGAGGAAGCCTCTCTGATAATGGCTCAGCAAGACACTGATTTGTGATTAAACGAATGTCATTAAGAGGCATTTTGTTGCTACCTTCCTCTAGCAGAACAGTATTATTTGGTTTTCTCCTAAGCCTGTGTCCTGTCTAGTCTCAGGGTCTTGGCCACCCAGGCAGTTCAGAGACGGATTCCATCTCATGGAGTGGGCCTTAAATCCAATCATGTTTCAGTTGATTGTCCCACATAGTTTGTGCACTAGCACTATTGCAAGCAAGTCACCACTGTAGATAGAAAGGTTTGAATTTGTGTTGGTGTTTACCTTTCTGCTTTGGTAGCATGCAGAGTATATTCTAGTTGCGTGAACACTAATCAGTAAGGCTCACAGCTCCAGGTAAGCACCAGCTCAACTTCTTCATGTTTGATGAGATGTGGTGTTGTCTTCAGCAATAGGGCCTTACCATCAGCTTGTGGAGAGCAAAATCAATAGCAATGACAGTTGCATGGGTTCTTTGATGATTTCCATGGGCCCACTTTGGCCAACAACTCAACTAGACATAATCTATTTCCATAACTGGATGTTTCATTTGGTGATTAGAGAGGTCCAGTTGGGGCTCCATCTCACCTATTATTTGGTGAATCCATTTAGATTACATTCATATATGTATATATTTTAGGAACATTCTGCTGGATTGTTTCCATAGTATCCCTAAAATGGCCCTTAGTTTTAGCTGTTGTTCTTTTCTTAATCTGCTTATTGATCTAGGAGACTTATGTGGGAAAGACCAAAGCTAGAAAAACACAAAAATGTTGTATATAATGAAACTGAGTCTTTACCATGCAGATCACTTAAAACTTTATATACTCCTCACTTCATTTATTTAAAGAACTTTTGTCCTGTGTCTAATACCTAAATGTCATTAAATCACACTAAATATGGCTTTTTGGGGAAATTGTACTGATTGAAAAAGGAAATTAAATCATAACTAGAAATATCGGTTTTTACCAAATTATAGGAAACTTAATTTGGTAAAACAAATAGCAAGAAAATCATTTTTTTTTAGGAAAGGAACGCAAAACTGATTGTTATATCTTTGTGTTATTTACTTGAAAACTAGATTAATCCTCATAGAGAAAAATGCTATTTATTTCAATTGTTTGAATGCCACATAAAACTGTAAAAGTAAGCCTTTGGGCATGCTTACTGGATTCTTGTTTTTTCTTCTTGCTCTGGTCATTAGGAATCCAGCAGCTAATACTCTTGCTGTAGTTTCTTTGGTCTAGACATTAAAGAATTGGTTTTGGCTTCACTGATCATGAATTCTCTCTCAGCCTGCCTCATTCAGGTGCCATTTAGTCAAAGAACCCTTATTGCCTGATACCTTCTCTGGTATCAGTCTATGTGCGTAAGCTTATCACTAAAAGTCTCTGGACTCCTAACCAAGACAGAACTGAAAAATCAAGGAAGATATATCCTCTGCACACTCCTTAGAACTGACATGTTCAAACACTGAAAATGATTAGATTTTGTTTGTCATGACAAAATCTCTTTCAAATGTTGGAAGGTGTCTAAATAGATAGTCAAGGGGCCACTTTTATTTCACATAGCAATATACAAAGTACTTGATGTAGATGGCCAATCTGGGTGACTAAAGAATCAAATAACTATAAAGAAATTATCGTATTTCCCTAGGCATGCCTCAGAAAGAAGGCAGTGAAGCTGAAAATGTTGAAAATCTTGCTTTCAGTGAATGTAAAGACCTTAGTCTAAAATGAAAAACAAAAGAGAACAAAAATCCCACAACAATGTTAAACCATGACTTTGGTGAAACATATTTAAAATGTCATCAGCATCAATTCTATTCTCATATAGCTATTAAAATGCACTCAGCACCACCCTCTTAAATCCCTTCAACATGTGAAAATGAGACTACTATGTTCCCCTTAGCTAATTTCAAGAATTTGAACCAATTTTTTCCCTAGTCAGGATATATATAGCTACCAGTAACCTCATCATAGTGAGTGAGGGCCGATTACAAAACCCAGTTGGAAAGTAAGTATCATTGGAAGAAATTCCTCAGGCAGGATGAAGGTTTTACTTAATTTTCTTCTAAGCCAGCAACCAAGAACTTAAATGATTTGGATCATTTGAAAAGTGCAAGTCAATAGGCATGTCTCTTCATGGCTTTCTTAGACTTTCATGAAGCTTGACAGAAATTTCCACTATCAATTGGTTTAACTTCAAGTTAAGAATCTACCAAGAATTAGTACTGTGAACCTTTTGACTTCATGACATTTATTCTACTGAGGATATTTGAGTGAAAACTGAATACCATAATGACTGGCATTGGCTGTAATCTTGACGGGGTCTAGGATTACCTAGGATATTAGCCAACATGTGAGAAATTACCTAAATCAGTTTACTATTTGGGTATGCATGCTAGAATAAGTTTAATTCGGTAGGAAGCCCTACTTTAGCTTTCATCTCCATCATTCCATTGCCTGGGACCCTGGGCTGAATAAGAAGGAGAAAGAGGAACAGGCAGCTGCATTCATCATTTTCCGTTTCCTTGATGTGAATGCAACATAATCAATGGCCTCACTCTCCTGCAACCAGGACTTTCTTGTGATGATAAACTGGATGTTTGAGTCAGGATAAACCTTTTTTTCTGTATGAGTGTGTGTAAGTTGCTTTATCAAGATATTTCGTCACTGCAACTAGACCGGTAACTAGTACACCAATTAGGGACATTATTCTTAAAAACCATTGGGATTACAGCATGCTCATATGGTTTAATAATCTATAGCAGTTATTAATTATCTGTCTCATCATGGGATATGATCTCTATGTTGCTCATGGGAACATGTCTCCACAAATTACCTCAAGTCACATAACCATAGTCTTGTTCACTCACCTTATGTCTACTTCATCTCCTACTAGCTTGCTTACGATTCTAAAAGCTCTAGGAAGAATCTAGAAACTCAAGCTTGTCAGTGAGCCTTACTCACTCCCCTACCTTCAGGTGTAGTTAACCCATTGAGAATACCCCAACTTCTGATGTGGTCCCTCCTGCCAAATAGTTACCTGCCTTTGGGACCTATACATGATGGCAATATTAGTAGAATTCTTACTGGCTCTACAACAGTAAGCCCATCTGTATCCTCCCAACTGACCTTTTCTAGACCTCTATGTAAAGCCTGCTAAATTTCTGCACCTGTTATTTCTTTGGATCTGAATTTTAGATTCACGAGGGACTTAACATTTTCTTTCTTTCTAAGTGCTAATATTCTCAGAAACTGTACTAGAACTCTCTGTGTATTATGGACTATATTATGTAATGCAGGCTTACTAAATTATATATTCTGCCATGATCAGGATATTTTACTCTAGTATAAAAATCAGAAAAGGAACTAGATTGCCAGCAATGTGTCATACCTGTACTGCTTTTATACTTCTCTAAGAGTTTGAGCCTAACAGCTTTGGTTGTGAACCAGGTGTGTAGAAAAGCATATCCTCTGGTAGATACCAGAACCAACGAGGCAGTGATCCAGGGCAAATTACAACTTTGGAAAAAGCCATTTTTACATACACACACACACACACACACACACACACACACACACACACACACACACACACAAATTCCTACTAAGCTTAAAGAATTTGCATTTGCATGTTGTCTGATAGGTTCATAAAAACAAGATTTTCTTCTGAGAGAATAATCAAGGTAAAACTGATATTATCATCTTTGTCCCCAACCCCTTATGTCAAAAGCTTAATTTTAGGGAAAGTGATATTGAGTTGGGTCTTCAGAGAACATTCCTTTTGAAGTCAGAGAAGTCTCTTTTCCCTTAACCAATACGTCACAATTTTTTCTAACCCTTTAAACCTCTGCTTTCTTATCCATCAAGTGAAGCTGATAATAATACCAATGAGACAATGCACACAAGGGTAGCTTTGTGCTGTGCACAATAATTACTAGTTACTTCTCCAAATTAGGGTTACTGAGCAGATGTGCAACTAACCAGTCCTGGGAAATGCTCTCCAGATCAATGTTCCACCCTGATTTGCTGATAGAACATGCTCTGTCATTAACAGAGGTGCAGGGAGATCTCCAAAGCACAATTGGCAATTTCTCCTGCTCAGCAGGTTTTATGTCACCCAGCCTCTGCATCCACCGAGTAGCTGAGGGAGTTTCATTCTTCCTTCAGGATATGGCTTAAATAACCAATGCTTGAAATTTTCCTAATCCACTCTTTTCTTCCCAAGTAAAGTGGTATGTTTTCTTTCCTTTATACTTATGAAATATGTGTTTCTCAAACTTTAGTCCACCCCTATCGTATATTTTGTATCTTTTTACAACATCTCCACAGCTTCACTCCAATTGCCCTCATGTGTCTACATACAGGCACTCTGTTTTACTATGCACCCATATTTGTTGTATGTTCCTGCATGACTATGCAGTACTTCATAAATAACCAAATGAGTAGATCAAGAAAGGGGTGATTAAAAGCTTAGAAAAATGAGGTTTTAGTTGTGGGCACAGTTCCACCAGAATTAAAAAACAAATTAGATTTGGTCTATTTGATAATTAATAAGTAAAACTAACGCTTTTTAAAAACTGTTCTGCTTTTGGAGCAGGGTCTTTCTGAGAATCTAAAGTGAGCATTGAACTCATGTCTTTTTACTATCTCTGTCTTTTGAGTTCTGGGATTGCTGATGTGTGTTAACAAGCCTGGACCAGATTAAATTAATTATTGATAAATCATCTTAAATTAAAATTAAGTTTGCAAAATGTCAATGTCTTCAATTCATGAACTATATGAGCTTTAGGTACTGATCTGATTTTTAAGTTAACTTCCACAGTGAGCTCAACCATTAAACAGGAATTCTTTAGCATGTGTTGTACATATGCCACAATAAGAATAGCACATGTAACCTGTTACTAATAACTGAACAATAGTAACAGTTATTAGAATTGCCATGGACCAAATAGCTCACTACAATGGCTATATGCCCAAGTATCTGTTTTATCAATGAGATTTTTCTTATATTACCACTGTCTAGTTGGGTTGTAATGATTTGTTACTCCATTGAAGCCATGGCATCTATAATAGATTAAGATATTTTACGTGTCAATCATTTTTAATGAAATAATTAAAAGTGCTGTCTGTGCTTTTCTGCATAACTTACAGTAAAATTCTTCTTGTGAAACTTTCTCATAAATCTCAGTCCTTCAAATAAAATGTACTGGAATGTCAAAAACTGATGCCCTATTAATTAAATGAATAAAACAAGACACAATTTGAATTTAGCTTAATAAGCAAACCAAAGTGAAGGCAGCTGTGTCCCATTAGCTCCTGATTTTCTGCAAAATGGAAGGGGAATAGGATGCAAGAAAGACTGCCTAAAATTGAGCAGCTTTGTGGTTATGTTGCTATGGCTACCAGAAGTCTTTTTGATGCTTTCCTGGGTTGGCAAAGAAATAGAGTGTTTGGAATAGTTTAACTAAACAATTTCATTCATTGAAATACTGCTGACATTTGACCACCAGCCTTCAATTCCTTCACAGAGTTAAAAACATTCATGTAATGGGGAAAATAAAAATTTCAAATTAGCTTATGAACATAAAATCCTTCTATTCTAAGTAGTTGTGTTATGATGGGGTTTCATCAATTTAAGAAAAACCAGGAGAATGGCAGCATTCTAAACCATTTATATGCTACCCCTATAAAGCTGGGTGGGTAACTCTGAATACAAGCAGACCCATTTCAGAGACTATATAATTATGGAGATTTGATAATACTACACAGGCTTGAAAAATTATTTAAAGGGGGCCCTTTTCTTAAAGCAAAGTCTTTGCAGATGCCCATTCCAGAATCAAAGAAGCATCTCTACAGAGACCACAGTTCAAATCAAAATAGCTACACCAAAGAAGAATAATTCATGTTAGAGAGACAATATAAAAAGTTCCACACTAAGAAAATAACTTTGAGGGTTACATGTTACCCATAATAGGAATTCTGAGATTCAGTGATATGTACAGTTTTTTTTTTTTTTTAATGACAGTAACTTCTCTGGGACTTTCTATCATGAGTATAAGAAAATCCCAATTGTTCTGAGAATGCTTGAAAGTATCTTATGTTCTTGTGGAACAGGCACCAGAGAAACTTCCAGACTGCCATTTGTTTTTATAAAGTATGCATCTTTCCTTTTAAAATAGAAGGATAAACATCAGTATGAGAAAAGCTTCAAAATTTGCATGAGGTGTAGATGGTACTCTTAGGATGAAACATTAATACCATGGCTCTGAATCCTTGGCTCTTCCCTGGTCTCCTTGGTGAGCTTTTCTGCTCTGCTTTAAATCACCAATATTTTGCCCCAAAGATCAGCTTTCTATTAGCCCCCCCCAAAAAAAGAAGAAACTTGATATTTTTCATTTTTAGGTTAATTCCTGAAAAACAATTTCCACTTAATTATGTACCCCACAGCTGACAGATGAGCTCCTAACTTAGGTCAATGGCAACTCTTAATTATTTTGTTAGTGTTATTGTAATACAGTCCCCTTTTTACAAGTAGGTTTAGACCTCATTTTCAGTGGATGTTGCTCAGTTAGATTTGGTTTTCTGTTGAAATCATACCACCAGCACTGTTTATTTCCAAACAGAAAAGAAATTCCAGTTCTTGAGAGGAAGTAATGAACCTCTATCAAATCTGATGTCTGAAATACCGGAAAATCAGTATAGTTTCTAAAAAAAATGAAAGTTCATGTGTTCATATGTCTAATGCCATGAACTACATGAGAAACTATGTTGATTAGAAATCACACCCAGACACCTAGAGCTAAAGATTGATTGCCAGTAAAACACCATTTCAGTTTCGAAAAATGAAAACTCATTTGGCTCCTATTGATCTTCTAATTATTTCCCCATAATTTGAAAGATGAGTCTTGTCAGATTTCAGGAGTACCATTGTTTTAAGGAGACGGAAAGCTTTTTCAAAGCGGGAATTCAGTGGACACTTGTCATGCTCCTCCCTGGCTTACAAGATGGATAGTGTTTCTCTAAACCATTAGCATTGGAATAAGAAAATTGTACCTACCAATGATATCAGAGAAAACCTTGGGATTCTCAAAGGTCCCCTTTTGGTTCAATGATTTAAGAAAGGAATGTACTAGAAGCCGGGTGGTATTGGCACACACCTTCAATTTCAGCACTCAGGAGGCAGAAGCAAGTGGATCTCTGTGAGTTCGGGGTAAGCCTAGTCTACAAGAGCTAGTTTCAGGACAGGTTCCAAAGCCACAGAGAAACCCTGTCTCCAAAAAATCAACCAAAAGAAAAAAAGAAAGGAAGGAAGGAAGAAAGAAATAAAGAAGAAAAGAAAGAAAAAAGAAAAAAAGGAAAAAGAAATGAACATAGTAGAATGATGGATTCCTTTGTTTTAGTTGTTGTTGTTGGGTTTTTTTTTTGTTTGTTTTTGTTTTTGTTTTTTTGAGACAAGGTTTCTCTGTGTAACTGGTCTGGCTGTCCTGGAACTCACTTTTGTGGAGCAGGCTGGCCTCGAACTCACAGAGGTCTTCCTCCCTCTGTTTCCTGAGTGCTGTGATTAAAGGTGTGCACCATCATCAGCCAGTGATGTATTATTTTTTTACACCAAGAACACATGTGGATTATATACAAGGAAGTTACTATCAGGTAAAAAATTCTAATAAATGTACTTCTGAAATATACAAAAATACATAAAAAATATTTAAAAAGTTTAATGTGATCTATTATATGGAGACGTGCTTAGCATTTAAAGTAATTATCTTTATTTTATTCATTTTAACACTTAAAATCTTCTAAAATAAATCACATTTCATCACCCCAAATCTTAAGACCTAATAAACACGTTTAATAAACAAATATTTAGCTGTTTTATGCAAGACAAGTTAGATCCTTATAGAAGGTGGGGGAGCTTTAGAGGTAGTTACTGGTGAAATTAGAAAGAACCTTCTGTACTTTCATTCCCTTTTCTTTAACTTTTATTTAAGTTTTTTAAATTTTTTAAATTTCATTTTATTTGTGTATATGTGCATGTGTATGTCTGTGTGTGCATATGGCATGTATTGGAACTTCCCAGAGATGCCAGAAGAAGGTATCCAATCTCTAAAGCTAGGGTTATATGCAACTGTGAGCTGCCTGATATGAGTCCAGGGACATGGGTTCTCTGGAAGAGCAGCCAGTGCTCTTAACTTTGAGTCAATCACCATGGTTTCTTAGATTGTCTCACTGAATTATGTAGGTTCATATCATTATACAACTAAGACATAATAATTTCTTCTAGTTGTAGATAATATGGTCTCTTCAATATATGTTTTATGTTTAAAATCCTTCTGATTGCTTCTGCTTCAGTATAATCTTGTCCTTGTCATTTAGATAAATTAGATGTTCTTTTGCCCAATAGTCTTATAACTTATCTTATATTTTATGTAATGTTATTATATAATATTAATTACTAATTTCCCTTCAATGATATAAGCATGTTGAGGATTAAATAACAATAACTGATTGACCTACTATCAAGACTTCACTGTTATTAGTAATATATTACATTGTAAATTTGTCACAAGCTTTATTAGTTTTATTTTTACTTAATAACATTTTGACTGTACTTCCCTGTATCATATTGAGATTTTGTAATAAAATTCCATACTAGAATAAAATTTCTTATATTTCAATGACTTTCTTGTTAAAATACACACACACAAACACACACACACACACACACACACACACACACGAACATATATACATTATAACCAAAAGATATATCTCTGGCTATGTTCTTACAGAAACATTTTTAGCAAAAATCATTTGGCAATGCAGAAGGTTACATAAAAATCCATGAATTGTTCAACTGATAGTATTAGGCAACAAGCATATTTCTTTCAATTGCTAGTGTCTACAGGAGGTCAGTTTAAATATCAGTTTTGAAGAGAAGGGAGACAACATTTCATAGGTTGCTTTGACTATCTTGCAACATTACTGATATATTCAATGGAATCATCTCTGTAGTCACTTTCCTAACCCAAAGATATAATTACCTATTTAAATGTTACACTTTGATATAAAAATCTGAGACAAATTCAACTCCCATATAGCCACAGTCCCAATACATAAAACAAAAAATAATTTGAAACAGATATGTTAATAAACAATGTCAGATCTTTAGGTTAAATATCTTAAACGTATTGAACTACACTGTGGAGAAACAAACTTTAATCATAGCTTTTTCTCAGTCTTTGAATTGTCTGTAAAATATTAGCATGCTTTGATAATGGCTGAAGCCATCAATATTTGCTAAACTGTATACTGCTGGGGAAAATGCTTTAGAGGAAAATAGGATCTAAATCCAAAATTATCTTAAATGAGGAGGTATGAAAATGCCCTATGGAAAATTACTAAATTAAAAAGTATACTCTATAGTTTAAAGCAAAAAATATTTTAAAAGTCAAAGGGCTATACTCACCATGATTAGATAAAGATGCTCGGAGAAGTCATAGGTTATGAAATAATAATCCTCAGTGTTAAGGTGAGATTGCTCCTTATGTACTATTGAGCAGGAAGACCCAAAAGTTCCTCAAATAATGCACTGTTGGTATTCATCTTGGTTGCATAATAGAGTTAAATGATAAGAGCTTATTGCTGAAGACACTCAAACCTTTGATGCATGACATAGAAAATTCCATCTGGAATTCAGCTAGAAACTTTCACCTTGCTGGGTAGCTTTTGTCATCCAAGAAGTTTCTGTGCATGTTACAGGTGAAGAATAACCATTACTGACCTTATCTAAATGGAAATTTGATGATCTATGAGGACAATCTGTCAAGCAAGATGTGCACAGTTAAGCAACAGTGGTACTACTGTTATAGGTGTAGCCAACTAATCAAGGACTGAACTGGAGACCACCACAGGAGGACTCCACTGTAAGCCCAGCTAATATACGTGACAGGGGAGATCATAGGCCAGGGTGGGTGCACTGAATATTTTCTTTGTTTATTTTTTTTGTTTTAGAAAATTGATACAGCATGTTCCTGCCTTCTAAATATTTATCTTTATATCCGGCTACTCTTAATGAGAGGAGATTTATTTTCTGGTGAAAGTTGAATACAAAAACTCAGGCCTGCACAAGGGACTGAAAATAAATGTCAAATGAGTGCTCAGTCATAAACAAAACATTTATACCATCTCCTGTAAGGCTCAGAAAACACTGTTTAAAATGAAGATGGAAAGAATTTTAGTCACAAAATATTGGGAGAAAGGCTGTGAAATATCATGTCTTGGTCAAGACACAGCTCTCTTACCATACCCACAGCAAACATAGGTACCTGTAATGACTCTACATAAAACTAGGCAGCCATGGATGTAGAAGGGGCTCAAGGAGACATCTTTTGTTAAGCTGAAAGGGAAATTGTTGCCTTCAATGTGTGCCTTCTGGTAATTCCACTAATCTCCAATGTGTCATTGCATCCCAAGACTACAGAGAGCTCTAGTAAAATAAATGAGTCCCCAAACCAAAAAAAAAAAAAAAAAAAAAAAGACAAATGATTCTGGGAAATGGACTTGGTTATGAGAGGAGTTTAATAAGAATGTTAGGGAGAGAGTAGAAGAAAAGATGTGGGTGACAATAATAAGAAAACATTGCATATATGTTATGAAATTATCAAATACAATTATTTTTAAAGAGAAAAGTAAACGTAGTACCCGGAAATACTTAAATATCTAGAGTCAAATATATTCAAGACCTACACATAGTTTGGTATTATGATAATAATTCCAAGTTCTTAAAAACTAAAAAGTTCACTGTTTCATTCTGGAACTGACATAGTTTGTATAGCTATAGTGGGGATGACTCCTTAGCTCTTAACAAAAAAAAGCTGAACTAACTAACAAGCATCAAACTTATTTTTGAATTGGTACAAGGCACAAAGACAAGAATATATTAGGGAGAGTAGATCCAGATGGAAGGCGAGGTAGAGAGTAACTTGGAGAAACAGAAGGTAGGAAAACCCTAAAATGATTTATTATGTGAGAAAAACAAATCTATTTTCAATAAAAGAAAAACAAAACAAAACATTCTTATAAAATATCTATGTTTATTGTAAAACTTGAAATCCCTTTAAAAAACAAATCCATATCATTTCTATATAATCCTACAACTGAATAATTTTATCTTTTCTAAAATATGTTTGAATATATATACACATGTGTTACATAAATCTGTATATAATATAAATGCATGGTTTTATTGTCACTATATGTCATTATAAAGATTTGTTTCACTTTACAATAACTAGGAGGGGAAACGGCTATATTTAAGTTGCATTTTCCTATTTGAAATGCTGTATTATAATTCCACAGGTAGGTTGTACCACAATAGTTTATAGCCACAAGTATGCTTGAAGATACTCAATTTGAATTTAGTATCTCTGTTCTGGGTATTATAAAATAACACACCAGATTTAATCTCTCACATTACAAAACTGGAAACCTGAAGTAGATACACAAATTAGCCATCTTAAATATGGAAAAATACACCAGGTCTATATTCCTCAGGAATACACAAACACACACACCTTGTTGAGTCCTTTTGGAGATGTTTGTATGTATATGATTTCAAGGCTGATCACTCAGTTTTGACTAACCAATTGGAAAGTTCATCCCTGGGTAATACTGATTTTCCCTGTCCTAGTTGTCATTTGTTGCCCGTAGTTCTTTGTCTGGGGATAAGATCCTGTGAGTGTCTATTGATGTTCTCAATGTTCGGGTCTTGTTTAGGCAGCCATGTTGCAGAGGTATCATGGGTATAGCTTCCCTGTCATTCGTAGGAAAAACAGCAGACTTCCCGGTCCTTGAGTTGTCACAATCTCTCTGTCCCTTCTTGCATAATGTTCCTTGAGCCTTGGGTACTGAAATTATGTTATGGATCATGAACCAAGGCTGGGCACACCATGATCAGGGTTGTGGACATTCTGACCAGTTACGGTTCCCTGTAATGGTCCCGATCTGCTACAAAGAGAAGCTTCTTGGATGAAGAGTAGGAACCACTCCTACATGTGGGTCTCGTATTCATATTTAGAAAGCAGCTCTTAGGAATTACAATGAGCTATGGAAATTTGTAATTATGGTGTTCTAGGAATTATAATGAACATCTGCTCAGACGGTTTTATATAAATATTAATGTAATTCTACAGGAATATGTAACCAAGAGGATTCAGTGTTTAAAAACAGTGCTGCCCTTGTAGAGGACCCAGGTTAGGTTCCCAGCATCCACATGACGGCTGACAATGCTAAGGGACGGACACTGTATCTGGTCCTCATCAGGAATCAGGTACATACCTGATGCACACCCAGGCAGAATACCTATATACATTAAAAATAAATAATTCTTTCAAAATTTAAATATAAACTCTAGTCCAAGTTAATTCCATGTTCTCTCTCCAAAATGTATTTTATTTTGTTATATATTTAACCCCTATTTAATATGAGCTCACTAACTGTAGTTTTTTTTTCCATACATTGTTTTGTTTTATTTTTTCCATTCAAGAACATAATTAAAGAAATAAAATTTTTACCTTTCTTCCCCTTCTCCCGGTCCCCTCCCACAGGGCAGGGCACCATGCCCTCTTTCAAGGAAGAAGGGGGAGGGAGGAGGGGTGGGGGGCTAACTGTAGTTTTTTCAGTTTAATACAATTATACTTTTAGTGCCACTTGGGGGAATATAAAAATGCATTCACATTGCCCTGAAAACTTTCAGCATCATTTCTTTTCTGTTTGTTTTCTTTGCACTAGAACGGTCTGTGCCACTTCTTTCCATGCAAGAACATTTTCTTCTCTTTCTACTGGGCACATTGGATAAGAACAGAGTAAACTCAGTGCTTATCTCTGACTCTCATTATTTTGTCTTTACATCTAAAGCATAATTCTCATGAGCAGTTTGATACATTTGTCTTTTAAAACTTTATAATGCCCTCTATTTTTAGGCTACTCTTGTTTTGTTTTATTTCTTCTGAGATAGCATGTTTAAACTGTATTTTATCATTAAGTAATTTACTTATGTACAATAAGTTGATATTTCATTCACATTTCTAGAGATTTTTCTAATGTGTTCTACTTTGATTGAAATTGTTTATATTCCTAACACTGTCATTAGATAAGCATGTACTAGATTATAAATATTGCAAATTGTATTTCTTTATTTTTTAAAAATTAATATGTTATAGTTAAATAAAGATTATAAATTATATTTATTTATTTAAAAAAACTTATAGTTGCCACCTTGTTTTTTGAGAAAAGGAAATAGTGTGCCCATCTGAACAGTTGAAATTAATGTGCACTTCTAAATGCTCAAATATGGATTTAATAATTTCCAATTTATTAAAAATGTTCAGTGAGTCTTAAAAGCTTTGTTTAATTTCATATAAGCAAAATGAATCATTTATATTGTACTTTCCTATTTTTGTCTTTTTTCACATCTGAAAAATTCACCTAGAAATTTCTATCCAGAAAATAAATTCTAATGATATGACAACACTTAAAAAGAATTCACAAAATGTTGTTCTAAGCACAACGTTTTACTCAACACTGATACTAAGGTTAACACTTACAGATGATGCCATTGTTATAAATCTCTGCTTTGTTCACCTGCAGCCTGACAGGAAATTCTTGATTAATAAAAATTCTGTAGTTTTGTAATTTGAGAAAAAAACAAACAAACAATGACGACGAAACAAAAACAGCAAGAGACAGTGTGACACAGGGTTTTCTTCTCCCTCAGACAGATTTCAGTTTTCATTCTGAGCATTGTTTTAAGACTAAAACTGGTCAGCTTTAGCTTGGCTCATGATTATAAGTACTAATTACACTTTGAGTCTGTCTCTAGCTGAGTATTATTGGAGGACTAAGATTGACCCAACAGAACACAGTGGATGTAATGAGTGTAGCCTTGGAGTCATCTTAAAGTCACCGTTCCTAGAATTCTGTTTGCCCTTCTTGGTAAGCAGGGATGACATCCGATACACAGATACCCTGGGATTATCCAGTAGAGCAGAACAAAGAATCTACAAAAGGCTTCACCTTACATTTAAACTCTTACAAGACTGGAAAACAGGCATCTGTCTCAAAAGCCTTGATTATGGAAATCCCAAGTGCGGAGCATCAGTTTGCCAATGCAATCCAGACAATCCTGACAAAAATCCATTCTATTTTAAATTACTAGGCTATTATACCTGCTTTTAGTCTAATCTTCTACATAAAGCAGTGAATGGTAGACCTGTTCAGTTAAATCTGTCTTTTTCCACCCATTCTTGATTATTAAGTTTTCATAGACAATATATAGATCCTTTGAATATAGCTTTAGAGTTGCTGTTTTATAATAACATTTTATATTTTACCTTACAGGTGTTTGCTTATTTGATTTCTTTTACTCACAAACAGCTATGAACTGAATTTTATAACCTAAGTCTTAGCTAGGAAATGATAGTAATAACTACAAAGGAAAAATTAGTGCCCCAAAAATTTCATTATCAAGACCACATAATCACAAATTTGGCCAAGTCACAGAGTATATGCATTTTATGTTCACTGAATGTGTTTGGAAGGCCTTGCCTGGTTGAAAACGTGCTGGTTGCCATTTCTTCTCAATAACTATTTTCAACTTATTGAAAGTTATACTGTTTTCCAGATTCTGGGGAATCATGTAGAATCATGTCTAAAGTCACATAGAAATCACTGGCCCATGTTCTAGTAATGATCAAACTTTTGCCCACAATTTAGGAAAAGACATTGGTGGGGCAATAGTTTGATTTATTTTTATTTCTGTACATAAAGAAAAGGGCCATATCAGTGGTCACAACAGTTAAGAGGCCCCAGAATTGTCCAAGATGTACAATGATAGAAACATCAAAAAAAATAAAATAAAATAAAATACCTCCCTTCTCCCAAAAATGCTTCCCAAGACAACATCCTACTCTGTTTTTTCCTGGACTTAATTACAGTACTGATTATAATATTAATAGCTACCTGAGGATAGACTCTGCAACTATGCATATCATCACTCTGGCTATAGTTTAGCATTTTCTACACATAGTCTTAAAAAAATTTATCATTCAAAAACTAAGTATATATTAACTAATATCAAAATTCCAATTCAAATCCAAAATTACCAACTTCAAAACTTTTCTTTTTCTTAAACCACGTGCAAAGTAACCATCTCATATGATTTAATATATAGTTTCTACCCAGGCCTGCCTTATAGATCAGACATGTTGTTAATGTTAATTTATGCAAGTTTGCAACAATATAAAACAAGATCTCAACAGACACAGTAGAAACCTAATGCCTATGTGTTCTGCGGCAACAAAGGCTCTCATGACAGCTTTGTTTAAGCTATGAATCACCTAACAAATCTATTAGCGTTGGTCCAGTTACATTCAAAGAAAAAAAATCCCATCAGGTTTGACTGACATAGTGGCAATCTACGCAATCTGCCTTGCACAAAATCAAGACAGGGAATCAATAGGGCTTGGGTAGGAATAGAAGCTTTCAAGCTAAATAACCCGGAGGAAGATTATTACAATCTACCTGATGTGTGAAAGTGACTTGACAGAGGCTTGGAGTCTAAATCACACTGGCCCTTGTCTGAAAGTTTTCAGGGATTCTGTATAACGAATATAGCTTGATTCAAATGCATGGGTCCTTTAAATGGAGAAAACATTAGATTTAGAAAAGTTTGCACTGTTTCCAGGCTAGTACATTCCAGATGGACAAAAGCCTTGTCCAGATGGTACAGTACATGTTTTATATATTTTGACATGTGTGAAAAAATTTACTTGTTATCAAATTAAGTACAGAAAAATAATTTCCAAATGTCATTGTGAGACATTTAAAGTTATAATTGAGCTGCTACTTTTTTAGTTGGAAAAAAAGAAAGAAGAAAGGAGTAGAGAGGGATATAGAGAGGGAGAATGGGAAGAAGAAGGGCAGAGAAGGGAGAAGCAATGAAGAAATGAGAGTGACTGGAGAGAAAAGTCTGGAACAAAATTTAAGTTGGTATAAGTAAAAGAATTAATTACATTAAAATTCCCCTCTTAACCCATTAAGGACAGTAATTAAATGGAAGTTTCCTTTTTTCCTTTTTTTTCTTTTTGCAAAACAACATTAGCAACTCTGCAAGCTCAAACAGATACAAGAATTGTAGCCGAGTCATGAATATAGATTAGATATTCAAATTCCCATAAGGACAGCAGACTTTTGTTGTTGTTTCTTTTTAAATTAGGTATTCTGATTGCAAGCCCGTGTTGAGTTATCTGGAATGTGCCATCAGGTAATTGTCTCAAATATAGTGTGATTAAAGACATTTAACAGTCTTTTGAAGGCAATGAAATAATTGGTTTAAAATATTAAAATGGAGCAGGGCTGTTAAAGTAGTTATTCTCATGAGTTTAAGTTAAAGCAACAAAAAATATAAAGCTAATTACTACGTCCTATGTTCCTTCAAAAATTAGGTTTCTCCTCTCTAGGTATCCTTAGTTAGATACAGATAATTTCAAATTTTGCAAATCACAGTACATAAGCATGTATTAGACCTTTCCCAGTTCTACAAAACAGATCTGTAGCTGCTTTTTTGAGCATTTATTGTTGCCTCTATCTCTAAAATGTTCACCATGAACACAGCACAGAAGGCTGCTATGTAAAGACTTTCCTTTAAAAGGGCACTATGTTCTCATGAATTCTTACATACAAGAAGACAGTTTTCATTAATTTTGGATGAATAATGTTTATCTTTCCCAACCAGCAGATATGAGAGCTCTTATTACTCACCCAGCTTGCAAGAACTCAGCACCATTAGAGGTGCAGAATTCTTTCTTTCTAAAGGACACGCAGAAATGTCTAATGACTTTACTTTGCATTGAACTGATGACGTGAGATGTGGAGTATTTTTTCTTGTGCATATTTGCTATCTATATTTACAAAAGCAGTCACAGCAATAGTGGTTTGTTGCAAGTTGCTCGAATATGGTCAAATACTTTAGAAGTCTTTATTGCAAAAAATGAAATTTCTAGATTTAGATTGTTTAAACCAAGAGAAACTTAATTTTATACCTTAGGAACTTTAAGTAAGAGTGTATAATATTCAAATGTTCAACAACACCATAAGAAAACAAACATCTTTTATTCTTTTCTTCTCCAAGATCAAAGTTTTAACTTGTCTTTCTCTAACCAGCTCTTGAAAATGTCTATGGAAATTCTAGCAGGAAGGAGTAGCATTTATATACCATTGGCCAAAGAATCTCAATCAGGGAAGGTTGTCTGTCCTTTTCAACCTGTGCACAACATCTGTTGTGACATAACTGGAGCAGTAAAGGCAAGGACATCCCACCTTGCCAACCAGACCAGTTGAATCAGCCCAGCCATTAATGGGGTGATAGATGTTCTCGTCAGTCATCGTCATATCCAAATGTTTTCCTATGTGTGGTGCTGACAGTGGAACCCAGAAACTTTCAAATGCACTCTGCCACTAGCCTAAACCTTCACCACTAACCCTCTCTTGGCTGAAAATCTCTGTCAAAGTTCTAGGTCAAGATGCAAATACATCAATATATAATGAGGAGAGAGAGAGAGAGAGAGAGAGAGAGAGAGAGAGAAACAAAGAAAGAGAAAAAGGAAATGAATTTGCCTCCATTCTCTTCCTTTCCCTTTATTTCCCTGCATTCCTCGCCCACTCCCCTTTAATCCCCTCCTTTCTCTTCCTCTGTTCTCCACATTCCTCTCTTCTCTAAGTCTTTTAATTGATGAGGGTGCCCTCCCCAAAGCCAATCAAGGATAGCAAATGACTTCTTGCCAGACCAAGGCATATTCCATTACTAACTATCTCAAGAGAGAATGTGGTCACTATGCTAGAATCATCAATGAAGTAGATGACTATAAAAAATGCATTTTGAAGAAGGGAAGAGATGGATGTTAAGGAAGAAATCCACATAGGACACAGAGTTCCTCTGACACATCAAATAAACAGCTTCTGAGAAGTATCGCAACCAAATATCTAACAATAAAAAACACCCTGGTTGTTTTCATTATGTAAGTAGGTATTTCTCATGACTTTGGTTAAAACAACTCACTACAATTGGAAAAATATCCAGAGTGTAACAGGTCCCATACTTTAGCACAACTGAAACCGTGTAGAGGCACATGAAGCCCAGCACACGGGCCCTAACAATGCCAAATAGGAACAATGGCGTAAAAGACACACTCCATAATTCCAGGTTCCAAGATCCAAGAAAGTTTCTCAATTTACTAATCTTGTTTTGTTTTGGGGGGGGGGTTCTTCTTTTTTTATTTTTTTTCTTTTTCTTTTCTTTTCTTTATTTATTTATTCTTCTATAGCTCTGCTTCTGGGTTCTGGGTAAACTCTTCTTACTAACTGAAGATATGAGCCAGGATGTGATTTTGTGCATAAAATATAAAGAACTGTAAGTCTCAGGCTGCATGATTTATACAAGGTCCCCATGTAGTATCCCCGGCAATTAAAATTTTCTTTTTGTTTTTAAGAATGCCTATGTGTTTGTCTCTGGTTGGCATACCAACAAGAGACACTGAACAGAGTGAGAACCCTAGCCTTTATATTTTTGACTACTTATCTTTCTTTCCTTTCAAATAATTAAGATAGATCTTTTCTATCTCTAATCTAGTGCATTGCATTTGGCATCACACAGAAGGAAATGAAACCTGATCTCTTAAAGTCTAAATATGTGTTACAATCAACATTTAGTTTTTCCACTGTCTCTTATTACTTAAATTGTCCATTATTGAAAATATTAAATGTGTTATGATCTGGGGAATAATTTGACACATATGATTTCATGAAATAAAATTAAATGTGAGAAATGATATGTCTTAGATGTGTGCTACCATAAGAGCTTAATTAAATACAATCTGATATTTTCCCTTATAGGACTCCAAAATCAGAAGTTCACATCTGATGTTTCTGCTGACATTTGAAGAAAATTCATCTCGGCACCATCTCATAATCCATCTATTAAAAAAGGAGGGGCACTAATATCATTTGAAGGTATTTCTGAAAATCTCTTCCTCTCTGTGATATTTTACCTAAATCCTATCTCAGCTTGAATGGTCAACATGAATTTCATTTTATTTCTTGGATCTGACTAGATTATATATTCTATCTAACCCCACTTCTAGATGTTCTCTCTCATAAATGGTAATAGTGTGAAGGACACTATCATTTTTACACCAAAATTTCCATTTTGAAAATAAAATGACTGTCTCCTAAAGATAGGTGAACTATATGTAACAGAGATATAATTCCAAAGAGTTTTTCCATTCCTGAGTTTAAAATGGTTTTAAGGAGATCTATGTGTTCCTGCTACCTGTGTGCCAGTGGCTAGTGAGAGCTATAATCTGATCCTGAACGGGCCTCAAAGGTTTGTATGCTTAGGGCTTGGTTTCCAAGGCACTGATGCTCATAAGCAGGGCAGCTAGAAATTTACTGGCTCATAAATGTACTAATGTCATTAATGGATCAATTTATTCATGAATTCAGAATCTCATGATCCTTTAGAAGGTGGCACCTAAATGAATGAACTATTGGGTCCTTAAAGGGAATTTAACTTGTTCCCTTGTTTATCCCCCACTCCACTTTCTATATTTCAGAAGTTCTTACCCACTTTATGTTGTCTGTCACGGTGATCTTTTGATTCACTGCGAGTTCTAAAATAATGCAGCCAAGCAAGCTCATCAGTTTGTCTCAGGTTTTCTTGCCACAATGTAGCAAAGCTAGCAAAGTGATGTATGTTCTTTGAGACTTTCGCTCATAACCAAAAAAATAATTAAGAACCTTTTAAATCTATATTTGTAAGTTTTAGGGATAGTTCATGTATGTATGTATATATGCACCATTTTTTTGTTTATCTTTTATTCATTGAATTACACATGTTGGGTTAAGGACATTAACTGAAAGGAGAGGTTTTCATAGTGATAAAAAGAGAGCGGGAGATGAAATGGTGCATGTACTCCCCAAATGCACCGTCTAATCACCCTTATAAAGTCATTATGCTGCTCCGACTCACTGAAATTGAACTAGAAGTATTTTTTTTTAGCTGAAAAGCCATAATATTCATGACAATTTATTTTTCTTGTTTCACTAGAATTTTTAACATTAAGAAACTTCTCCCTCCAATATCCCCTGATCTGCTATGGGGGATGGAAACAATAGTCGTTTCTTGGGACATCCACTGTGTTCCACTCTTCCCTAGTTTTATTCATACGGTAACATGACTGACAGCTTGCACAGTCAACCATTACCCAAGACTGCCTCGTATGAATATACTAAGAAAAACAAAAAGACACACTGTACTAAAATGTTACAAGACACAAAGTTCGTTTTCATGTAGACATTTTAGAAGGTGAATTCCTCCATTCTTTCTGCATTCTTGGAGACAGCATCATCCCTACTTATTTGTGGCTGCGATGCCCAGCACAATACAATCATAGATTCTTACAAACTATGTGAAAGAGGCCGCAGGTGACATCCTCTCCTCATGTCTCTTCCTTCATTAACACATATCATCTGTGAAGAATGAGAGCAGCCTCCGTTACTGACATTTCTGCCACAGTGTGAAGGAGAGAAACTAGGTCTCACCCTAGCTGCCTCTGAACACAATGACTACCAGACCTTTACACAAGTCTGACTCCTTGTGTGACTTGTTAGGAACCATGGCAAGTGGGTATAATAATTTTTTCCACTTTTTTATTTTAGGGCTTTTTTTTAAAAGAAAAGAAACTATCTTTTTTTCATTTTATATACCAATCCCAATTTCCACTCCCTCCCTTCCTCCTATACCCCCCCACCTCCTCCCCCCACCTCAACCCCATCCACTCTCCAGAGAGGGCAAGGCACATTGCTCCAAGGAAAGACCAAGGCCCTCCCCCACTATATCCAGACTGAGCAAGTTATCCATCCAAAAGAATGGGTTCCAAAAAGCCAGTACAAGCAGCAAGGATAAATCCTGGTGCCACTGCCAGTGGCCATGCAGTCTGCCCCAGCCATACAACTGTCACTTACATTCAGAAGGTCTAGCTTGATTCTATGTTGGTTCCTTCCCTGTCAGATCCAAGCTGGTGGGCTCCCGTTAGCTCATGTAAACTGTTTCAGTGGGTATCCCCATCATGATCTTGACCTTTTTTGCTCATATTCTCACTCTTTCAACTGGACTTTGGGAGCTCAGCCCAGTGCTTTGATGCAGGTCTCTGCCCCTGTCTCCACCAGTTGCTGGATAAAGGTTCAATGGTGACATTTAAGAGAGTCATCAGTCTGACTACAGGGCAAGGCCAGTTCGGGCACCCTCTCTGTCATTGCTTAGGGTCTTAGCTGGGGTCATCCTTGTGGACTCCTGGGAAATTCTCCAGTACCATTTCTTGCTACCAGTACCATAATGGCTCCCTCAATCAAACTATCTCTTTCCTTGCTCTCATCTCGGTGTTTCCCCCATCTCGACTATCCCGTTCCCTCAAGCACTCCTCCCCCCTCCTTTTCTCCCCTACTACAATATAATGATTCTGAAAATTCTGAGATTAGGACTCACAAGTGGTGCAATAAAGGAACCAAGATGAATATCAACTTGCTCAAAAATTATGCAGGGTGAATATTATTAAATATTTAAAGCCATGTGCAGTCCAAAGTTGCTGGATAAATGCTCCAGCCAGTTTAAAAATAGTAAAAGTGAAGTAAAGATTATGGTGGATGTGCGATGCAGTCCTAGCACGCCCACATTGATATTCCTTGGAGTAGACCGTGCATTGCCCACTCTTATCAACATGGTGTGTGTTGGGGTAGGGTGTTTATGTACATATGGGTGCATGCGTGTGAACGTGCATATGCAGGACGGAGAACAACCTCAGATGTTATTGCTCAGGGATCATCCATCCTCTTCGAGGTTTAGTTGTTCACTTTCCCAAGTTGGTTAAGCTATTTGGTCAACAAGCCCTAGGGACCCGCTTGTCTTTATTTTCCCAGTACTGTAATAAGACTATATGCAAACACATTCAGATCATGGGCATCAAATTCAGGTCCTGGTACTTACGAGACAAGCATTTCACTTATTGTGCTTTCTTCCCTGCTCCAATCTTGGTGTTTCAGTGTAAATAACAGATTTAAGTCAATTAAACCCAAATAAATCGACTACGATATTCCTTTTTAAGTGAACAAGATTGTGAAGGTCCTATTGTCACAGCATGGGGATTATACAAACAAAATTGAAACGATGCCGTTATTGTTTATAAGCACAAATGTGATACAGCCAACAAATCTGGGGTTTTGTCAGGGTTTATTATCCCAGACTAAACTATAACACCCTAACTCTTTCCTGACTTGGAGTCTTCAGCGACTCTATCAGAAGTGTCATTATAACTTGTACATGTTGGATGCTGGCAAGTATGATCCAGAAGGTGTCATTTTGTTTTTTCCATAAACGTGAAAGTTTTTGATAGGAATCTGGGGACAGAGGCTTTAGATGAATACACTGACAAGTACAATGTTGAACTGGATCAATGAGCAGTTACTTCGATAAACTTTGGATGGACTTTATCCACAGGAAAAAGGATCATCTAAGCCTGGGATTTTGGACTTATCCAATGAACCACTGGGATTCACCCTCCAACAGGGGTCACTAAAAGAAAAGCTGTGGAGCACCCCATTTTCTGCATTGCCATGAAGGTAAGCTTGAAAGTGCTCATTGGGCTTGCCAGAGGGCAGGGTTCAACAGCACCAGGAGAATTTCAGTGATGTCTTCATCGCCAAAATGTTTCCACAGTTGACCCCTGGCAGTGTCACTGGTTACTGTTGCTGCCAGTGACCTTGTGATGCCTGTCCCAGCTGCCACTGTCACCCAGCAGACATAGACTCATGTGTCTCCTGAGAAGAGGTTGGGAAGCCTAATCTCTGCGGTGTAGGTTATGCTTGTGGGAAGCACCCTTCAGAAGTAGCCCATCTGACTGTTACTTGGAAATTTACAATACGTCAGCCATCTTAAAACATTGCATTTTCAGTGGTGACATTCAGCTGTCGCTAAGGACCATGTTGGAATTCATGGTCCTACCGAGGCTGAGGTCTGTGCTGAAGACAGGTACTGCATTGTTTCCAAAGGTCACACAGAGGTCCAGGGTTGGGCTGCAACCTGAGGTCTTGGTGGTTTCCGACAGCCATATGACCGAAAGAATCATTACAACCTGAGTGATCATTCCTTCCACCCAGAGCTAGGATCTGGTCCTGACCCAAGCTGCTGCCGAGGGCCATGTCTGGGTCCGTAGTCCACTTGCAGTTGAAGCCTGCATTGATATCTGTGGCCTGTGTCACCTCAGGAGGCCTTAGAAACAATGCAAGATGAAATTAGAGAGGTTTACTGAGCTGGCCCCGCCCTTCGCTGGCCCTAGGAATGTTGCCCTTGCCTCTTGCTGGACATTACAGCAAGAGAACTAGCTGGCCCCTGCACTCGGGAGGGTGAAATGGCCCCCACCTCTCACCACAGTCAAGTGTGAACAGACACTGATAGCATGCATGTAGGGGAGCTGACTCCACCTCCTCGTCTAAGGCAGATGGCCAAAATGGCTCCGACCGACCAGCTTGGCTACCACCCAGACCCACAGCCAGGCTTTGGGTTGACCCACCCTAACATCTACCCCATCTAGGGCCTACTGGCGCTCATGAAGGCACTATTCCTATGGACCAAAATCTGCAAGATCTCCAAGACTCAGGGCGGCCACAGGATATCCCAGAGGAATTCTGGAGAGTATTCAGTAAGGACGGTGTACTAGAAACCAGAGCCCTTGAACCGAGACCGGTGACTCACTGCAATAAACATTTGCAATGAAAGCTATGGGACAAAGGGATATAGTACATGGCATACCAAAGCTTCCAATGACACCAGGATAAATGAAAAGGTGTTGGAGAACCAGGAATAAAGGAGAATCAAAGAGATTTTTCTGTTGTAGTCGTTGGTTTCATTTTGATTCGGTTAGCGGAATTTTTTGTTTTTGCCTTTGTTTGCTTGCTTACTTTGTTTTGTTTTCTTTTGTCAGAGGGGACAGGGATGAGGGAAGGATATAGGGGACCACGAGGTGAGCAGAATTAGGATGCATAATTCCCAAAGAGTCAATGAAGAAGTTAAAAAATGTATTTTAAAACTACAAAAAAAAAAGATGTAAAAGTAAAAACGAAATGAGTACTCTTTGAGCTTTATATTGCAGGAATGCTCTATTATTTGGCTGTGATTGAAGAAGTAAACAAACAAATAAAACAGTGTTTACTGGGACTGACAAATATTCATTCTTTTCCCTAAGGACTCACACAGGATCATCTTTGGTATTATTGTGTCGCTTCAGACTGGCCATGTGCAATCATTAATCCAACGAAACAACTGACTAACACTGGTGAGGAAGCAGCAGCAAGGCCTTGTTGGCCCAGAAGACAATGACTAGCTGGTGGGGGTACCACTTTTTTCACAGGCAATGCCTCTATATGGTGCTTAAAGAGTTGTTTGGAAATTGCAATAATATTGTTAATTGTGCTGTAAACAATATTTTATATCCCACTCTGCTTTTCTTGTTTAGCAGAACCATTTCAATGATTTGCTGGCTCATTTTTATATTAAATATTTCATCAAGAATGGCTTCTTGACATCAGGGAGTCAGTCAGATATAATAGAGTTCTGCTAACGAGCCTCATAAAAACATAGAAAACAGATAATAAATCAGACTTCTATGTCTCATACATAATAAGCTGGAATTTAGAATAATTAGTAGCCAGCACCCTACAGCACATGCAAAACAGTAAGAATTTGATCCAATTAGATAAAAAAGACTGTCAATTTATATTTAAAGACTATTTTCCATCGACGCTTATTAAATTATCTAGTCTCCTTGATGGAGTATTAGCCATCCTGACTTAGAACTACAGTGTAGTTTCCTATGCACAACTATTAGCATTTTAGCATGTTTGCGGGTTTATTGGGAGCGTTGACTAGATAAACAGAGTCAATGTGGAGTAGTTTAGCCACAGCTGGCCAGGACATTTCATTAGTGGCATTACTATCAATCCTTGGTGAAAGGCTCAATGGAAGACCTATGAATTATTCAGAACTCTGCAAGCTGGAAGTGTGACTGACACTTAGCCTGAGGGGCAGAAGTTTGAGGAAGCAAAGAATGACTGAGCAGAGTGATTTTCGAGGTTTTCTAACACACGCTGATTTGATTTCTCTACCCAAATGATAGCCATCATATTGAACCCTTGAAATAAAGCATGCTACTGGTTTTTATTTTTTACCCCACAAGGTCATTTACATTCAGAGTAACATGCTCAATATATAGAGTATCAGAATTAAAATGAAATCTTAAACAGAAGAAAATGTTTCAATGCCAATGTTAATTCAATTTGCATAGGTTATTTTTTTCTTCAAGTAATGCACAAACAATTGAATCTCTTGAAAACTCTGAAGCTAATCTTTAAAGAAGATGGCTGACTTTCAGCAGAGGAATGCTGGATTCTTCTTCTATCAAAACACCTAATTCAGTCTCACATTCAAGCAAAATATATCACAGTAAAGAAATCTGATTCTTTGCTTAATCTACCATCAAAGGCAAGCTGATGTTTCATTTGGAATCTCAGTGGCTCGCCCACTTGCGGTGGGGTTGCATACCAATTAACCCATCACTCATTGAACTTAGGAGGAAGTGTGTGTTTGATTTACCTTATGGAGAAAATGTTATAACTTAACAACATGAGACACCATGAAGTGTTATTTCTGCACGTAAGTGCTTCCTTTGCAACAGCTGCCATTGTAGAGCATCAGAGAGTCTCAGTCACAGGGCAGATCCAAGAAAAAAAACAAACTTAACCACTTGAAGCATGCATTCAAGCCACTATAAGGTCACAAAATGAGACTTCAACCACTGTAAGTTGGGTATTATGCCAAACAAACATTTCTTTATATTGATTAAATATATCTTGGAAAGACCAATATGTGTTCAGAAAATGATAATAAATTGGAAACAAACATGCAGTATGTGCATATGAATATAATTATTCATATGCAGAGCTGCACCAACAGTCTCTTCTTTTTCTGTGGTGTAGATTGTGTGTGGGTTTGTGTTCATGGTGTGTGTGTGTGTGTGTGTGTGTGTGTGTGTGTGATTGTTGTATGGTATGTGTATGTGTGCATGTGTTCTATAGTCCCACAATTAAATATGACTTTTTGTTTTTCAATGTTGAGGATAAAACCTGGACTTTACAACTTTCCTTAAATAAGTGTTCCATCCACTGTTCTAGGCTCTCAGCCCATTTCTCATCA
This sequence comes from Ondatra zibethicus, assembly GCA_004026605.1. Taxonomy (NCBI): domain Eukaryota; kingdom Metazoa; phylum Chordata; class Mammalia; order Rodentia; family Cricetidae; genus Ondatra; species Ondatra zibethicus. The sequence goes on from PVIU01009106.1 coordinate 57,061, forward strand.
TTATTATACTACTATGCACAAGCACAATGTTCCACCTGATTAGAACTGAAAAGTGAATAGTAAAATGCAAAAATAATCAAAAGAGGAAAGAGGACTTCATTTTGAAATCTGCATATATCTATAGATATGTATATATACACATGTATATTGTACATAAACATAACAACACTGACATTCACAGATATATATACATAAAAATTAAAATGCTGTCACCCCACAACAGACTACAGCAAGTCAGGTTAAAAGATGCCAGAGCTGAACAGATGTCGTAGCACATGTTCTTAATCCTAGTACTCTGGAGACAGAGGCAGGCTGATCTCTATGATTTTGAGGCCAACCTGGTCTACAAAGTGAGTCCCAGGACAGCCATGACTGTTACACAGAGGAACCATGCCTTGAAAAACCAACAAACAAGAAAAGATGCAACAGTTCAAATACTTTATTTTTCTGAGCTTAGTTCCCCAACTTGTTAGAGGCTGTTATGTATACTATAAATGCTCTACCTCAAGTACATTTTAGGTCTCCCAGTAACATAATCTTAAGAAAATTTAAATTACTTAGTAACTCTCAATTTTGAAGTGTTTGATATGAATTTAAACAGTCATCTCTCAGTAGCGATTACAGAATTGCTTCAATGCATTCTATGTAAGGCATCAGATTATCACTTGAAAAAATATATGTGTTTATTGCAAATGAGGGGAGAAGCCACATAAGATTTTGGTTCTGGTAACAGGAAAATATTTTTTCAGTTGTGAACATCTCTGAGGAGAGTAGTTGAACTGCAAGAGAAAGTGGAGTTAATCAAAGTTTCATTAATACATAGTATCACTTTATGTCTAAATAGAAATTTGTCTTCAGTGAGTTAAGAGTGAATTTCTTACAGTTATTAAATATTTTAAGTACAGGGGTTCCATACACCTGCTGATATTATACAAGTATTTTATGAATATAATTTTGCCTTATCTTCTATGATTTTTCAAAAAATATTTTGTAAAATGCATTCTACTGTTCCAAGAATACACTAAAATATCTGTCTTCTGGTCAATGGGCTGGCAAGGAGTGATTCTGAAGGTTGGCTTCTTTGACAGGAAGTATGTGGCAGGAGAAGGAGAATGAAGTTTTCATGGTGTTGGTTATCTATTGTAATTTCTCAGTCATTTTGGCCAGAGCTTGCTTATTCTTAAAACCATTGTGTAGTATGCCAGCTAGTCATACTCAGTCTCCTCAAATCTTTATAATCTCTAAAAATGACTCACAGAAAACCATATTAGTGACCAAAAGTTGAATGTGTAAAAATTTCTCACATTTGACTAAAAATAGTCTCATATCCTTAAGTACCAAAACTTATGTAAACTATATAAATTCTCAATAGGAACAAAAGTTTCCTGGTGCCAAATTTAAACAACAACAACAACAAAAACCTAAGAAAGTTTTACTGATGGTTGACATGGTTTGTTTCTTTCAATTTCAGGATGCAAATGGTTGCTTGTATCTGTCCAAGAATCCTTTGCTACTTTAAGAAAGTAATGAAATGGTTGCTTGTATCTGTCAAGAACCATTTGCTACTTTAGGAAAGTAATAGTTTTCCATTGAATTTATGAAGCGATTAGTCAGTTCTACCAGTTACCCAACATTGCATTGCTGGCTAAAAATGGAGTCAGGGGCTTTGCTCACTTGAGTCAAAGAGGTTTGCCAACCATAAGAGATGTAAATGTACAGTTCCCACTTCTTTGTCTTATGAGTGAAAAAGATAGACTTTGAAGAGATTATGTGACTGAAATCCCAAGTTTGAATATCAAAAAATATACTCAAGATTATCATTATATTGCCTCATATTACCAATTCACCTGTGTACTCTGATCATTTTTTTTTTGTTGTTGTTTAAGCTAAAGGTCTAGAGAATGCCGAGGTCTCTTTCAAGTAAAAACATAACATTAAATACTGATAAAAATTTGGCTAATTTTTCCAAATGCTGTAAGTGAAAAGGAGTAAGGAAATCTTCAATGAATCCATAACAAAAATTTTTGGGTAAACTACTACTCTGTTTAATATAGTTAAGGACAGATGGTTAGAAACCTTTCGGCCTGGTAAGAGAAAGATCATTATTAGTTGTTTGATTTGGAGACCTTTTAACACCACTTTTATTCAAATTAAGAATCTGGGAGCTGATGCAGTAGTACAATATAGATCTCCTTCTTTCAGGACTCAGTGTCAAGACACGGCTTTCAAAGAAGATGAAATGAGAATGCTCTTAGATTTTAAAAAGTATTTGCATAGAGTTAAGCATTTGAAAATAAATGTCTCCAATATTAACATGCAATGGAAATGCTTATTGAGCAATATGTATACAAATTAAAATAATTAGGAACTGTAAACATGTAAAGAAGTAATCAATATTTATTAAATAGACAGAACTGAAAGAATGAAAAATACAAAAGGTTTACTTGATTTTCTTATAGGCTATGTTTTAAGTACTCTAACAAGCTCTGTTTCACAACATGAAGGCTAAGAAAATGACAGTCATTTCAGGGGGATGGGTGTTTCTACAGTTCCAAATACAGCACCTAACATAGTTTGACTCTTGTAGAAACAGGTACACATCAAGAATTGCACACAGGACAAAGTAACTACATAGACATACAGGAGGACCAGATAGGCAGTCTGGTGAAGGCTGTATTTGAACAGAATCACATGAGTCCTCTGCCAAATACAAGCTGCATCACTGCTCTCTTTGGAGTGCTTTGAAAATGCAGCTGACTTGGGGTGCCCCAGATAATTTAGTTACCTCATACTGGATATCCATATCCACTCCATGTTGTTTCAACATAAAGTGTCTCATACATTCTTCTGTTATCTTCCAAAAGCCCATCTGAAGTTTGAGTAATACCATTCCCTTGGGCAGGAGATCCAAGATTATATAAAGCAAACTGAGTACCAAAAAGACATGCATGCAATCATTGCGATTTTCCTCTGACTCCAGAAATAATGTGATCAGCTTAGTAAGGCTCCTGCTTTCATGAGTTATCTGCTGCAATGGATTGTAACCTGAACTATGAACTAAATAAGCCCTTTCTCCTGTAGGTTGCTCTTGCCAAGGTACTTTATCACAGCCACAGAAAAGAAACTAAGACAACATAGACTAACTTCAAAACAAGAACTTTTGAGAAAATAAAAGAGCATAGTACTTCACAAAACTGCTCATTTGCCTTACACCATTACACGTGAACCCACTGTATGATCAAAGCATCCACATCCATGTACTTGCTGAAAAGTAATGAAGGAGGCGTAAGTTTACATCGGAGGAGCACAAGTGATTGTGTAGCTTTATTGGTTAAATTCCAAAATGAGAAATAACCCAATTGCTCACTTTTTTTAATCAATAGACTATAGTACATTTATGGAATTGAGTCTTCTAGTGAATTGCAAGAAATAAATGCCACAAGTATAATATGAATGAGTCCTGAAGTAATTATGCTGAGGAAGTCAGACTAAACAGTATTCATACTGTAACTTTTTACCAAATGGAAAAACAAGAATCCATGGTTCTCTGGACATCAGAGCTAATTGGGAAAAGGAATTGTGGAGGGTATGAGAATGTTGTTCATGTATATAGATGATGTTCTTTTGTGATTAATGATTTGCAGGGATATACACATGTGTTGAAAACGAGCAAAATATTCCTTTTAAATGTTTAGCTAGTTGTATGTCAATTATATTTAGATAAACTGTGAAAACACAAAACGGAGCAAATTAAATAGCTAAACATGTATACCAATCTGGGAAATAAAGAATCGACAGAAACAGATTGTGCATTTATACAACCCCCAAAGAACCAAGATATTCAAAGTAAGCTATTTTCTGCGCAGAGTTAAACCCAATTCAACTATACATTTGCATTTCATTTATGGGTCCTGGGAATAATGCGTGAATTTAGGAAGATTTTATTGAAAAAAGAGTTGCTTTCAAATTGTTTTAAAAGGATAAGCACAGTTAACTAACAATGCCAAGAAAGTTGAAAAGCTGAGCCCTTGACTATAATGAGGAAGTGTCAATCTTCCATTGTTCGGTCCATTTTCCTTAAAGCATGAGATCTCAACAAGCAAAACACTTTAACATGTGGTGAGTGCAAATGGATTGCAACTGCTGATCAGTCTCATGCCTGCAACACGACAAAGAAGCCATGGTTAACTACAGTGCAGCAAATAGGGAGGCCTGTGACTTTAATTTGAAACAAGCTCCAGCCACTGTGAAGAAGTTCTAGCCACACCATCTGCTTCACAAAGGAAAGGAGCCAATGACTACAGTTCTTAGTGAAACTGGTTCGCTCCCACCACAGCAGAAGGTAAGAGACAGTGAGAAGCATTTGGGGAACTCATGCTTGTTTCTAAGGTGGAAGATTTTTCTGTAGACAGTATTGGCTGTGAACTGGTGCCGATTAGCAGAGGAACCACTAAAGAGCGAAACAGTTGGGGAGAGGAGCAAAACAAAGAATGCAATTTTCTTCTACCTCCCTGCTCACCTCCCTGGCTTCCTACACTGAACCACTTCCAAACAAATGCCTCTCCCAAGATCCAATGTGCTTACTTAACTAGATGGAACCAGTTCCAAAAACGACTTTTACAATATTTAACTCAGCATTGTATGCAGGAGATCAGTCAAGTAAAAACCGTTATATGGTATATTCTCCTTGTTCATTTTTGCTGTAGCATATATGGAAGATATTTGAACGTTCAGCAAATAAAATGATGAAAAATATAATTAACAGTGCCTGATTTAAATTAATAGTTATAAAAATGACAGATTATAAAATGTGTTTGAGAAGGACAGACAGTGACTTAAAAGTCTGGGCCACCTTCTCCACTTTGATGAGTCTTCGTTTCCACATCTTTAATGTCTAAGAAGTGAGGATGCCTAAGAGACCCTGGAGGACACGCCCCTGATTACCACACTATGGAGAAGTACAAATTTCTGTATAGTATCCATACGTGTTCGTTCTTATTCTGAAACTTCGGGATTGAACTGGAATCTAGAGTATTTAAGTAGCCATGAGGCATTAGGTTTGGCAAACCTGTACAATGGTAGAACAGAAGGGGAGTTTTTAGGTATGGCAACCAGCCACTTATTCTTTCCAGGAAAAGGTTGCAAAGTACCAATTTTAGTAAAAGTGCATGAGTTAATACTAATACTGGATTCCTCACAGACAGAAAAGAGTGAATTCTTTTTAGTCCATTCATACACTGCTTATATTAGCCTATCTTGTTGACGAGTAAAAGCTAAAACCCTTTCCTGGAGACTTAGGAGGAAATAATCAGTACTTTACCGAAATAAAGTTGCTATCTGAATAATTCATTAACTTTGAAAAGAACTCTTCAGATGTAGTTCTCATTTTCTCTCTCTCTCTCTCTCTCTCTCTCTCTCTCTCTCTCTCTCTCTCTCTTTGTGTGGGTGTGGGTGCATGTGCATTTTAAAATTAGCTAAGACACTTTTATCTTCTACATTGCATCACAATTCCTTTTTCCATTTAGTCATTTATGAATACCACATTATGCATGTTCCAAGATCCCCACATAGAGACTTGAAAACATAGATGCAAATGATCCCTAAATATACTATATTTTCCTTATGAAGGTATACTTATCCCAAAAAAATTAATTTAAAAGTTAAACATAATAAGAGATTCTCAACAATGACTAGTAACAAATAGGATGATAATTAAAAAGCTCATCACAAAATAAAGTTAAGATTTCTCTTCCTCTGAAATCTCATAATGATAATTTCTCAACTGTGGTTGATAAGGGTAAAAAGAAGTGCAGAGGACAAGTGCTACCACATATGTCAAGAGAATGTAACTGAACTTTGCTAGGTATTGAATCTAGAAAGCTATTTAAAAAATAAAAAGATGATCTTGATAATATAGTGATAATAAATATGCTAGCAATATGAGTTTTAGCAATAGGATTTTTGAAAACTTGAATGAGTGGATAGAGGCAAAATTTTTTCAAGATTTCTAGCTGCCATCTTTACATGTGACCAACAATGTCATAAGCCTCAGAGGACAATGATGAATCAGACTCAAGATTCTTTAACAACAGAATTAAACATGAAGAAACACAACCAGTTACAGAGTTAGAATTATTGATTTAATTAGAAGACTGCCTGTCAGAAAGTTACCTCTCCCTAGCAATGGGCTCTGCTTGTGTGACTTTAGGGATTGCCTTGTGAATCTTGTAAATTCCACAAGCTTTCTGAGACTTGTAAATTTTATTTTCTTCCTGGGTCTTCAGGATCCTCCATACTGGAAAGAATCTGTCAGTTTAGAATTGCGCTGTTACTTGGCAGGAACTGACCACATAGTTTTACAAAGTTTCTAACATAAAGTTTGATGTACTGATAGGCAGGGAGCTAAGGAACCTTTTCAGAGCAGGAAGACCTTAGACAGTACTCTCAATACTCCGGCAATAATTGTTTATTTTAGAATGCACGGTTATCCAGTTATTCAACAAGAATGTCAGGAGAAATTTACTGAGATGGGTGATAAAGCAAGGGGAAGGTTAGTTTAGATACATATTTTGTTCAGCAAAATGGACAAATATGGCTCATTTATGATGTCTCACTGGATTAATGTGTTTCTTGGTGTAGCATATGATTCTTTTCAAGATAACTAATGAAATTATCATTCCTTTTGCTTGTTAGCTTTTCCCTCGGGAAATTAAATGTCTTCCACAAGCCATGCCATGATTCCTTTTGAATCAATCTCTTGACCAGCTTAAAAATATTGGTCATATGCTTCCAAAAAATAAAAATCTTAGCTATAGATATGTACGGAAAAATTTTAATTCACATTTGTTATGTTTGAGTATTTAATTGTAACACTGTCAAGAACTTAAAACTAAGGGCCTCTCCAAATACAAAATAACGACTCTTGGAGGAGCCATGTGATAGAGGACATCTTGAGCACTTGGTCGAATACTCATCTTTATTTTTTTCCTGTCCAGGGTAACTTTTATAGGTTTTACTGTAGATATATTGTTTTTCATCTTTACAAAGATATTTGGTTCTTACTAAAATGTTTACCTGGGTATACTGTTGAGTTGGCCATTCTAGACATTTTCCATTGTCAGAAATTAATAAACTTCAAGTTCTAGGGTGACTGATAAAAATCAAAATCAAGAGAAAAATGTAGAGCTCAATAAAAATCAATAAAAAAATTTTAAAAATGTCAGCCGCAGCCACACACACAAAAAAATCAAAATCAAAACAAAATTCTCTTATGATCATGCCGTAGACACACATGAATCATTGGAGGATTAAACTAGTATCCTTCTGTTCCCAGTTATGTTATTATTCTTCTTTAACCCCTACCCAGCTAGAAAAACAGAGCTCTTCTACAAGTAAGTTTACGTATGTGAAAGTATTTAGAAACTTGAAGATGTTATACAATTTAGACTTAGCCATGAAAGTTATTACAGTAGGTCCATCCATAGTTTCTACGAAATCATTGCTAGGTACCTTAATATACAATATAACCTCTTTATGAATACTACTATTGTAATCTTGCTAAAGTGAACACTGATTTCACACTGAAAAATCATGTTCTCAAGTAATGCCATCAGCATGGAAATCTTCCTTTCTTTTTTTTTTTTTACTTACTATAAATTAGACATTGATGACTTCCATGTATATGACGCTATTGTATATCATGCAACATGGAAACAAAAGAGTAAAAGCATGAATTTCTGATAAGGCATAGATGCTTCTTTATGTCTGTAAGATAAAGAAAGAAGGGCAGAAGTTGGTACACAGTATGCTTGGAGAAATTAAGAAAAGATGAATTAGCAAAGAGAAATGTGCTGTAACAAATGAAACAGTAGGGAAACCATGAATGCAGTGTGTTATGTTTGCTTGCAGTGGAAAGACACTAATAAAAAGAGAGAAAACAGTAGTGACAAATGGTCTGGTTTAGGTTGCTTTAGAAATCTTCTGATTTAAGCAGTCTTTTCTCCAACTTTGTCAACGTGAGCCCTCTGTCCTAATCCTAACATTTTAGAAAATATTTCATATCATAATCACACTCAGGACACAATGCACAATGATGACAGAATATGTGTGGTAACTATACAGACTTATTTTTAAAATAAACATTGCTTTGACCCTAGGTAGATCTCCACATATCTTGTTCTATGTCTTTAAACTTGAAAGGAAGTGTGTTTTAATTCTATACTTGTTGGTCAGCTGTGCTCTATCAAAGTCAGAAACAGACACTTGTCTAGAGGGCAGGCACAGTTAGGTAAAATAATTAAAAACAGAAAAACCATATACATATACATTTCTGCCAAATTCTTACTCTCAGACAACATGGATAAAATAGATTTCTGCACAATGAAATATCATTGCAGACAAGTGTCTACTGCTCATCTCCTGATATGCATCTATTGACCATTTTATGTTTTTAGAAACACAAATCTATGCAGCACTTACTATAACTAAAGTAGAGGACAAGGAATCATTTGCAATTTTAAATATTTACTTAAATTTTTCAGAGCAACAGTTCTGAAATCAAGATAATAAGCTATATTCTGAGTTAAAGTCGAAGTCATGCTATGTTTATAAATGAAGTTTTATTTGTTTTGTATTTCCCATATCTGTTCTTGCAACACAACAGTAGTTCTGCAGTAGCACATATGTGTTCAACTTATCTAATGTTTCACATCGACACTGAATGCTACTATATGGATGCACAGAATCCTGAAACAATTGAAAGTTAACATTAAGAAGTTTAGCAGAACTGGGGAACATGAGTTTTCAGACAGAAAATGGTGAAGAGCCTGAGGGAGAAGGGGGATAGTAGGACAAAGACAAGGAAAATGATAAAAATTTATTTGATATTTTCTAACATTTGTGATAAAAAAAATTCTTATCAGATAGGAAAAAGGCAGGCAAAGATAACAAATTTAGTATGAGAGGAAATAAAATTATTAAAACATGATTGAAACTTAAAAATAATAGAGTCCATCCAATTAAAAAGGTATGTGATCCATTTCTAAATGAAGTGAGACTTGAGAGCCTGGGAAGAGGTGATCCAAAAGTCAAGAAAGAATGATCCAGTGCTGCGGAATGCTTACTTAACCTCCACTTTGTGGACCAATGGTGAAGTCAAACATAGCCTTGCAGGTTTTTTCATAAGTTTCACAAGCATTTAGTTGAATTCAGAAAAGTAAAATGATTGAATGTATCAATATAAAATTTCTGCAGGCTAATACATTTGTGAGTGATGGGCCTGTTGTGAATAATTTTGACAGGAGCATAATTGTAGGGCGAAAGTATCTTGAACATTAGCAGGCCATGAAAAGAGCAGGCTGTAAATACATTACAGTCCAAATGCCAGTGGACTGGAAGTGTCAGGGGCTGGCACGAAGGCACATGAAGTGCCCAATTTTATGAACTCTGTGGATTATATAGTTTTGAAGCACATGTTAAGCAAAAATTAATAATAAACATAGAATATACTTTGTTCTTAAAAATATTTTGATTCTTTTTTAAGTGTGTAAACTCTTCACTGTCCTCAGGGGATTTGTATGGAACTCTTGCAGATGAATGTTTAAAATGGAAAATTTATTATACTCAGAAATCACAAGATATTAATTATTTGACAGAAAGTTGGAGGTTTGGGATCCAGGTTCAGATTTTGCAGGCATTGTGAATGTAAACAAATTCTGTACTTCAAGAATTTGTTGGGGGAAAAGATCACTAGATTGGGTAGAGTGAGAAAGAAAAGAGTCTGAGGGAGAGAGTTGGATTATTATAAAGAACAGAAAAGCCTTCCAAACACAGATAAAAATGTCAGCCATTCTGACAGCAAATTCTTCACTGTTTCTGTCCTACGTTTCATTCTTGGCCATTTGCACAAATTCTTTCCTCTGCCTCTTTATTTTGAATTCAGGTTATGAAACTAAGAAATACAAACCTAATCAAAATGAAAGTGTCTTTGTTTGCTTGTTCTGTACTGTTTTTCTTTCTCTCTGTTTCATGTCGTTGTTGGAAGGCCAGCACATTTTCAAGAACAGCAGAAGCCTGCAAATCTAGCACACAACCGGGTTCTGTGGAAAATCTGGGTTCTGTGGAAAATCAAGCACAACGCAATGGTGCTAGAGTAATTCATTTACATCAACCTGAATTCCTTCTGTCTTTCTTGTATTCCACTCCTTAGGGGTTGGTACTTGACCTTGTAGCCCAAGTTGGGTCGTAATCATTACACTATTATATGCTTAATGAAGCAACTAAGTAAGTAAATACATCACTTTTATTCATTGTATATCATTGATAATTTAGCTCCATAATCAGCCTGCCCTCCAGCTGGGACCAAAGTATTTGATTCAGTGGGTGGACATGAACCCTCTTGCAGCTGATTTCCTGGCCATGGTTCATTACTAAATGAAAGAGGGGACTTGGATGCAATTCACAATCTCTATCCGGACCCTTCATGAATATTCCTCTGGTTAATACATTTTTCTTGTGACATTCTGCATGCCCTTGAGGGAAGACACCTTGAACTCAGAAAGATTGGCTTATGGACCCTTCTTTATATTCCCACAGCAGCCTATACTTACAAATTTGGCTAATGCCTGCTGTCATATTTATTCATCAGTATCTTCTCTATTCTAGCATCTTGTTAGTTTATAAACATTTACAGTTGAATATATGTATGAATGAATAAATAATAGATGAGTTTTATTTATTTTAGCTGAAGTTTAATAGGCTTTTACTCATTCCTACATTTTTGTTTGATTTTTCTCCCTTTCCCCCACATGCCTGTCATGTTAACTTCTTTTGCAAGAAACTGTCTTAAAATTCACATGAATGTCTAAACTACTATTTATTAAGATTTAACATGATTAGGTATTAACTAGCACAATATTAGTTTAAATAAAATACAAACAGAGTAAGCTTGCATTGTAAGTAGCTATTTTATCCAATGACAAAGCTTATTGAAAATATAACCATAGGAAAATATAAGCACAAAGAACTATTAAATTTCTGACATGTGAATTGGCTAGTTACTGAATTTATTCATATTATTATTAAACATGTATTGAATGTCTATCAACTTTCAGGTATGCACCATGCATGATATATGTATTTGTATAATATGCACATATGTGCATGTGCGTATGTATCCACACATAAACACAAATAAGCACACAAAAACATACATACATAATTATCCTATCATAGAATGTTTTCTTATCATTTGCGGGAAAGTAGAATAAAAGGATTACAAACTTGAAATGATCTGACATTAACTGGAAATTGATAGTTCTCACATGATTTCTTCTTGATAAAAGATCCCTATTTTGGCCATTAACAATAAATTAGCATTGCCAAATTGTACCAGTTGTATTATGACTATTGAGGCAACTGCAAAATATACCGTTGAAAGGTTTTCAAATGCATCCCAGACCGAAACAATACAAATAAATGGAAGAAAACAATATAATCTTTCTGACATTTCCATGAAAATTGAATGTTCTTCTACAAACAGAGAAGAGCAGTTTCATTACGGAATGCCAAGGATCACATATCCATAAAATACCAAGAGAGTCTGCTTGTCATTCAATCACAGAGCTGACAGTCTTCAAGGAGGACAGCTTTCAGTGAGATAGGATATTTTAATGAGCTAATTAGCTTGCTCCTGAAGGTGAATCTTCGGCATTACTTATAGAATTACTATGAAATCTACATATCCCTGCTGTTATTTTAGAATAAATCATGTTACCTAATGACTCTTACTCTAATATTTACTTTAAAAATGGAAATTCCATTAAGATCATTTTTACCTAGATGGCAGGTATTTATTTTTATTCAACAGTGATTTTTTTTAACTCTTTCAGTTCTGAAGAACTTTCTTCTATATATTTGTTTAGCTATACCATCACTATAAAAATTTCTGGTCTATAGAACAATTCTGATAATATATCATATCAAAGTAAAAATAAATTGAATCCTAATAATTGGGAAAATTAATTCTCCAGTTTTGGTGGGGGAGGAGTGCATAGGTGTGAGTGAGTGTATTTGTTGTGCTCGTGTGTTTGGAAACCAGAGGTTGATGTTACGGTGTCTTCCTCAATATCTACTCAAACTTATGTACATTTTTAAAGATGTATCTTATTCTTAGTTATCTGTGTGTCATCTGTCTCTTTGTGAGTATATGCACATGCATTTAGGTGCATTCAGAGGCCAGAAAAGGGGCTGAGGCTCCCTGGATCTGAAATTATAGGCAGTGCTGGAAGCTGGACTGAGGTCCGCTGTGTTCTTACTGCTGTGCCATCTTTCCTACCCTTACCTTTATATTTTGAGGCAGATTCTCACACTGAACGTGAGCTTATTGTTTGCATAAGACTGACTGGTCACAGAAGCCTCTTAGATCTCCCTGTTTCTGTCCTCTCACGCTGGGACCTCAGGCACACATATGCCATGCTGGGCTTTTTACTAAGTGTTATTGATCTGAACTTAGGTCCTTAGGCTTGCACAACCAGCACTTCACTGAAGGGGCTACCTCCTGATATCCAAATATTTACTGCGATATTAAGGGCATGGAAGATAGGAAAACACTTCATGCATTATTTTGCAGCTTCTTTTTCAAGTCGCAAAATACTTGGCTATTAATAGTACTAAAAATAAAACACCAACATTGAAATTATGATGGAAAGAAAAATAATGAGTTCACAATTACCCATGGTCCTATGCAACAATCTAGGAGGGGCAATAGCAAATGACTATAAAGACAAAGTACAATTGAGTATCTATATAGAACCATTTTATATGGAGTTTTTCTGTATTCTCTCTTTCTCTCCCTTTGTCTCTGTCTTTGTCTCTCTCTCTCTCTGTCTCTCTCTCTCTCTCTCTCTCTGTGTGTGTGTGTGTGTGTGTGTGTGTGTGTGTGACTAAAACTGTGTGTTCCATTTGTTTAGGCTACAGAACTGTGACCCATTTTCTTGGAGGGAGCATCGGCCTCTCATCCACTTTGAATTTTCCAACATAATAATCAGTAATTTTGTTCCAAACTGTGTTGCCATTTGTCTTTTCTCTGGTATGTGTAGCCACTTAGACAAAACAAACTCCTTCATCTATTATGGGTTTATGAATGTTTTAAGACAAAGCTTCTGCAACTTCTTTTCAGCCAAGGTACTCATTATTAAGTATTAGTCGTATATATTCTTACACTGTTAGGTTACAATTAATCATCAATTTGGGCACCCTCTCGCTGAATAAAGAGCTTCTTAAGAACAGATAACTTGAGTGGTACCCATAGAAAGCAGGGTTCTATAAAGAAACAGAACCAGTAGTGTGTGTGTGTGTGTGTGTGTGTGTGTGTGTGTGTGTGTCTATATTTACATTTACCTGCATTTTCATCTAAGAGGGATTTGTTCCAAAGACTGGTTTATATAAATCAGAAGGCTTAGAAGAGAGAGCTATGATAGGCAAGGCCAGCAGGCCTAACATCTGCTGTAGATGCAAGAAGAGCCAATGTTGCAGACGAAGTCTGAAGGCCGTCTGCTGGAGTACTCTCTCTTCCAGAAAAGAGGTCAGCCTTTTGTGCTATTCTGGCTTTGAGTGATTAGAAAAGCCCACCCACATTATGGAAAGCAATCTGCTTTGCTCAAAATCAACTAATTTAAATGTATATTGCATCCCAATTAGCCCCATGAAAACATCTAGAATAATGACACATAATTACAATGATGTATGAACCAAATATGGGTTCTATGGACCACCCAAGTTGACACACAAAATTAGCCATTGCAGTCACTATGGTATATTGTATCCTTGCTTTTCAGTAAAATTCTTGCCTAAGCAGATACTTAATACATGATACTTGAAAAAAGCATATAGAAGCTCTTAAGCTCTACTGAAGAAATATCTTTCTGTCTCAGCATCAACCAAGTAATGGCCATGCACTATAAGATAGACAAGAATACTGGAGCAGATATAAGGTGCTCAGTTATAAATATTTAGGCAATAATGACTTGAATAATAATAATATAGTCATGGTGTTATTCAGAGAAGTAAATGGGATGGTAATCTTTATGGCAAGGCTATTTTCAGTGAAGGCACACATGTTGTTTACACATACAGGGTAGTAACAGAAACATTCTAAGAAATGTATGCTGAAGTGTAAGACAGTCATAGGACAAACCATAGAGAGTACTTTCAGTAACCTAGGTTGTATGCTCTACATTCAGTGTTATAATTCTATGGATATACATCATATACATATTCTTCCCTTCAACGGTGCTAGTTAACACATGAATATATATATATATATATACATATATACACACATATATGTTTCCTTCTCTTGGATGCTACCATAAGTAGCATTTCTACTGATGTTTTCTTTTAAGGTAACCACAGTTAAAATTTGGAATTACTACAGTGCCAAAAATGACACATTATTTCAATAGCTTTGGGCCATGCTTTCAAGTATGAAGAATTGAAATATGAAAAACCTTCTGACATAAATTATTTTTAAAATATGTTTATTTATTCTTTGACAATTTCATGCACATGTATCATCTTGATGGTTGTTTTAAGCATATTTTTCAAACAACTCATCTTGGCCCCCTCAATATATCCCATCCCAACACCAACCTACCTTCCTTCCTTTCTTTTTTTTTCTTCTTTTATTTTTTTCTCTTTTTATCACCCACTCATTCTTATTAGTATTGTCTGCACGAACAACCAACCAGGGTCCATATTCCTGAAGAAAATTACTCCTCTTCCCCCAGCTGCCATTAGTTAGCCAGTACCCCCACAGCTGGGGGTGGAGCCTCATGAAAGCATCCTTCATTCATCCTCAGATTGTTTTCTGGCTTCGTTTTGTGCAGGTTTTGTGCAAGTAACTAGCTGTTTTGAGTTTATGGGTGTGACAGCCTTGCCATTTCAAGACTACAGTATTTCACAGTGTTCATCTCCATCTTCAAAGTTGTACATTCTTTATGCCCCCTCTTATACGATATTTTCTGAGCTTTTCAATTATCAATATCCCTTTTAGGACTGAGTATCCACATTCACATACTCTGCTTAGCGTTTTTTTTTTATCAGTTACATGTATTTCCTTTGAATACTACATATGGCAAAAAATTTATCTTCCAAAATTGAAATCAAAACTACTTTACTAGTATAAACAAAATATTTAAAAGGCAATGTAACAGTGTATGCACCCATTAAATCAACAATTGTAGATTCCCCCATTATGATTTATCTTTTCCAGCCATGGACTTTGAAAGGTTTACAATACCAGATATGAATTGCCTCCTGTGTTTGGGAATATTATTTTAAAATGGGTTAAATTTCTTTATACTGTGGAATATTTGTTTACTGATATAAAGATGTGTTGTATTCTTTTATGTTGCATTTATTTAACTCTGTGATACTTTGTGTGTCTAAAATACCTGATTGGTCTAATAAAGAGTTGAACAGCCAATAGCAAGGCAGGAGAAAGAACAGGTGGGGCTGGCAGGCAGCGAGAATAAATAGAAAGAGAAAAAGAGAGAGAGAAAAGAAGGAAAGTGGGATAAGGGGGGGGACTACAGTCATGCAACTACACAGCAAGCCATAGAGTAAAAAGTAAATAAAAGTATACAGAGGAAGAGAAAGGTGAAAGGCCAGAGGCAAAAGATAGATGGGATAATTAGTTAAGAAAAGCTGGCTAGAAACAAGCCACTTGAAGACTGGCATCTACAAGAAAGAACAAGACTCCATGTGTATTTATTTGAGAGCTGGGTGGCAGGACCCCCCAAAAGAGTCAAATAGCAAAAGGTAAAAACAACAAACAACATTCCTGTATAACAAGTCTCAAATCCAAATCCAGTCTGAAAGCATTCAATGACTTCTTTAACAGTCATGCTACTAATTCCTTAGTGGGCACATCTTGTCTGTCAAATCAGTGTTGCAGCAAGCAGAGTCCACCTTTAGGTAAGCCAGTTGATGTGTTTCCTTTCCAAGGGTCCTGTACAGTGCCTTCAGCCATCACAGAAGCAGCATCCAGAATAGTTCCTTTTTCCTATGGAACTGATTTGCTGTCTCTTCATCAGTAAACTCTTATATATTGTTACGATGGGCATCTAAAAGCAATGACAGTAGTCCTTACTGATTTGAGAGCACCTAGGGTTTCCCTGAGCAATACCTAAGGGAGATATCCCTCATTGGTTTTTGAGATACCAATCTAATAACTCATGTCTACTGGGAGAAGCTTCTAACAACATTGTTTTTTAAACTTACAAAAGTGCAAATGAAAAGGTTTTAGTCAACTATTAGTTCTTATGTAATAAAAGGGATACATATCCATTCAACATCTAATTTAGAAAAACCAGTTTATATAGAATTGGAGATATCTCAAAAAATGAATTTCTTATACTTCAACAGATTTTTTTTCAGTTCTGTTTAACTCATGTTTTCAACACTTACCTAATAAAATACTTTATATTTAATTTTATTTAATCTGAGTCTAATATTTTAGTACACTAGTTTGTTTGAGACTTCTTAATATGTTTCAAAAGAGAGAGAAAATTCCATGACTATAATATGTAATGCAAATATACAAAATTCTATTTATAGCTTAATTGTTTAAAGGTCTTTAAAGTTTAAATTGTGTTGCTTCACTGGTAGCCAGTTTTATCACTATTTTATACATGTACAAGAGTGTTCTTGTTTAAAATACCACCCGTCATTGACTTGGAGCTTTCCGATTGGGCTATACTGGTTATTCAGTGGGACCTGGGTATCCTCCCGTCCCTGCTTTCCCAGTTCTGGGGTTTCAAGCATGCATCATTGCATCTAACTTTTTTTTTAATTTTTGGGGAACAAGCTTGAGACTCTAAGCTGCAGGTAATAAACGTTACACACCAAGCTGTCTTTCTGCACTTAATTTCATTATTTTAAAGAGTCCATTTCTTTTCTTTTGAATGTTTCCTTTTTATTTATTCTTCTCTCATACAATATATTCCCACCACAGCCTCCACTTCTTGCAGTGCCCTGACTCACCTCCCTTCTTCCCCAGATCCACTGCTCCTCCATTTCCCTTCAGAAAAAAAGCAGACCTCCCAGGGATATAAACGGAACATAGTGTAACAAGAAGATACCATAAGACTACGCAAATCCCCCTGACCCCATTTCAAGGCTGGAAAAGGCAACTCATAAGGAGGAAAAGAGTCGTCCTAATGCAGGAGAAAAAGTCAGAAAGAACACCACACTCCCGTTAGGAGTTCCACAAGAGCAGCAAACTGTACAACATTTATGCGGGGACTTATTGCAAACCCATGTAGACTCCATGAGTATTATTTCAGCCTCTGAGAGTCTCCAGGATCACTGCCTAGTTGATTTTGTAGGGCCACCGTGGTCTCCTAGTGTTCTTAACCCATCCTGGCTCCCACAATTCTTCCTCCCCCTCTCTTCTGCAGCCTTCCTGGAGCTCCTCCTAATGTGTGGCTGTGGATGTCTGTATATACTATCAGTTGCTAGACAAAGCCTCTCTGATGACGATTATGTTAGGCTCTGGTCCATGAATACAGAAGATATCATTAGAAATAATTTTATTGACTTTTTTGGTTTGGTCGGTTGGTTTTGCCAATATTTTTGGTTCTACCCTTTGCCTCTGGGCCATGCAGCTTCTGGTTCCAGGCAGTGTTGGGCATGGGTTCCTTCTCGTAGCATGTGCCTCAATTTAGACCTGTCATTGGTTGGCCACTCCATTTTCTTTTCTTTTTATTTAGAAAACATTGTTTTCGTTTATTTTACCTACCAACCACTTTCCCCTCCCTCATCTCCTCCTGTACTCTCTCCTTTCCCAGTTACACCCCTTCCCATCCACCACTCCCCCATCTCCATTCAGAAAGGGACATGCCTCCCATGGGCTTAAACAAAGCATGGCACATCAAGTTGAAGCAGGATCAAGCTCCTCCACTTACATCGGGTCAGGGCCAGGTAATACAGCATTGCAAGTAGGTTACCAAAAGCTAGCTAAGCACTCACTGTTGGAAGCCTTACTAAGAGACCAAGCTACATGACTGTCACATACATGAAAAGGGCCTACTTCAGTCCACGCAGGCTCCTTGACAGTTGGTCCAGCATCCATTAGCTCCTGCGAGCTCCTATCAGCTGTCTCTATGGTTTTCCCCATCATGACCTACCTGACTGGTACAAATCCTCCTTCTTTCCTTCAGCAAAACTATCAGAGCTCAGCACAGTGCTTGTCTGTGGATCTCTGCCCCTGCTTCCATCCATTACTGAATAGAATATCTCTGATGGCAATTTAGGAAGTCACCAATCTGCTTAAAGTAGGTAGTCAGTTTAAGCACCCTCCCCACTATTACTAGAAGTCTTAGATGGGGTCATCCTTGTGGGTTCCTGGGGTTTCCCCTGGCACCAGGTTTCTCTCTAACCTGGAAATGCACCCCCATCTTGACATCTCTTTATTAGTATACCCCTCCAGCCTGCCTCCAGCCTGCCTCCCACACCCAGCCTGCCCAGCCTGCTCCCTCTAGTTCCCATCCTTCCATTCTTCCATCCCTCCATCTCCCCAACCCCTGGCCCCAGTTTACCCAGGAGATCTTTTCTACTTCCCCTTCCCAGGGAAATCCATGCATCCCTCTTTGGGTTCTCATTGATATCTAGCCTCTCTGGGGTTGTGTACTGTAGATTAGTTATCCTATTCTTTATTCCTAATAATTATCTCTGAGTGAGTTCATGCCATGTTTGTCTTTCTGGGTCTGGGTTAAGTCATTCAGAATAGTTTTTCTAATTCCATCCATTTGCCTGCCAAATTCATGATGAAATTTTTTTCTTCCACTGAGTAATACTCCATTGTGTAATGGCATATTGGGTAAGCATATCACATTTTCCTTATCTGTTCTTCAGCTGAGGGACATCTAGGTTGTTTCCAGGTTTTGGCTGTTACAAATAATGTTGCTGTGAACATAGTTGAGGAAGTATCCTTGTGGTGTTTTTGTGCATCCTTTGGGTTTTTTCCTAAAATTGGTATACCTGGGTCTTGAGGTGAATTGATTTCCAATTTTCTAAGAAACTGCTGTATCTATTTCCACCAGTAATAGAGGAGTGTTCTTTTATACCACCTCCTCTCCAACATAAGCTGTCATAATTGATTTTTATTTTAGCCATTCTGACATGTGTAAGATGGCATCTCAGAGTCGTTTTATCTGTAGATTGCTTTTGGTAAGATTGCCATTTTTACTATGTTAATTCTACCTACCCAAGAGCATGGGAAATCTGGTGTTTTCTTCACTTTCTGGTGTTTTCTTCATTTTCTTTCTTCAAAGATTTAAAGTTCTTGTCATACAGGTCTTCCACTTGTTTGGTTAGAGTTACTCCAAGATATTTTATGCTATTTGTGGCTATTGTGAAGGGTGATGTTTTTCTGATTTCTTCCTCAGACCTTTTATCATTTGTGTACAGGAGGGCTACTGGCTTCTTTTTTTTTTAAGTTAATTTTGTATCCCGCTACATTACTGAAAGTGTTTATGAGCTCTAGAAGTTCCTTGGTAGAATTTTTGGGGTCACTTATGTAAACTATATAATCATCAGCAAATAGTGAGAGTTTGACTTCTTTTTTTCCAATTCGTATCCCCTTGGTCTCCTTTTGTTGTCTTATTGCTCTAGCGAGGACCTCAAGAACTATATTAAATAGATATGGAGAGAGTGAACAACCTTGTCTTGTTCCTGATTTCAGTAGAATCATTGGGAGTTTCTCTCCATTCAGTTTGATATTGGCTGTTGGTTGCTGTCTATTGCCTTTATTATGTTTAGGTATATTTCTTGTATCCCCGTTTTCTCCAAGACCTTTATCATGAAAGGGTGTTGTATTTTGTATTTTGTCGAAAGCTTTTTCAGCATCTAATGAGATGATCAAGTGGTTTTTATTTTTCAGTTTGTTTTTATGGTGGATTACGTTGACAAATTTTTGTATGTTAAACCATCTCTGCATCTCTGGGGTGAAGCCAACTTTTTCATAGTGGCTGATGGTTCTGATATGTTCTTGGATTTTATTTGCCAGTATTTTATTTAGTATTTTTGCATCAATATTCATGAGTGAGATTGGTCTGTTATTCTCTTTCTTAGTAATGTCTTTCTGTGGTTTGGATATCAGGGTAATTGTAGCCTCATACAAAGAGTTTGGCAATGCTCTTTCTGTTTCTATTGTGTGGAACAATTTGAGGAGTATTGGTATTAGTTTTTCTTTGAAAATCTTGTAGAATTCTGAGCTGAAACCATCTTGTCCTGGGCTTTTTCTTGATTGGGAGATTTTGATGACTGTTTCTATTTCTTTAGTAGTCATAGTTCTATTTAATTTGCTTATCTGGCCTTGATTTAATTTTGGTAAGTGATATTTATCCAGAAAGTTGTCCATTTCCTTTAAGTTTTCCAATTTTGTGGAGTACATGTTTTTGAAATATGACCTGATGATTCTCTCAGTTTTCTCCATGTCTAAATACCAATATGTTTCCCTTTTCATTAACAAACCTCAACAAATACAAAAAAAATCGGAAAAACTCCATGTATCTTATTGGATCATCATGGCTTAATATTAAAATTCAAAAGCAACACTAATTCCAGAAAGCCCACAAACACATGGAAGTTAAATAATGCTCATCTGAAACATCAGTACGGTCAAGAAGAAATAAGGGAGAAATTAAAGACTTCCTAAAATTCAATAAAAATGACCACACAACATACCCAAATTTATGGGACACAATAAAAGCAGTGTTAAGAGGAAAGTTCATAGCACTAAATGCCTACATAAAGAAGCTGGAAAAATCCCACACTAGTGAATTAACAGAACATTTGAAAACTTTAGAACAAAAAGAAGCAAACTCATCCAAGAGAACTAGACAGCAGGATATAATCAAACTGAGAGATAAAATCAATAAAACAGAAACAAAGAAAACAATACAAAGAATCAATGAGAAAAAGAGTTAGTTCTTTGAGAAAATCAACAAAATAGGTAAACCTTTATCCAAACTAACCAAAAGGCAGAGAAAGAATATCCATTTTAACAAAATCAGAGTTCTTTCCCTGATGGTTAAGGATGTTGAGCAATTCATTTAGTACCTTTAGGCCATTTGAGATTCTTCTGTTAAGAGTTCTCTGTTTAGACCTGCACCACATTTTTATTTTTTTATTTTTTTTTCCATACATTGTTTTGTTTTATTTTTTCCATTCAAGAACATAATTAAAGATAAAAAAAAATTTTTTTTCCTTTCTTCCCCTTCTCCCGGTCCCCTCCCACTACCCCCCACCCCTCCTCCCTCCCCCTTCTTCCTTGAAAGAGGGCATGGTGCCCTGCCCTGTTGGAAGTCCAAGGCCCA